>NLAW01001622.1:0-60692 GCA_002370915.1 Metschnikowia lochheadii | reverse complement strand
CACTACACTACACTACACTACACTACACTACACTACACTACACTACACTACACTACACTACACTACACTACACTACACTACACTATGCTGCTATAACTGGAACTTTCTCCAATCCTCAAAGACCATTGAATAATGTAGTCACATACCATCTGACAGTATCTATTGGACCGTGTGGACCTTGAAATATCACTACTATTGTTCTGGAGAAGAGTTACTCAAAGGCATGATGTCTCTTCAAAGAATTAAAAACGCCACTCAGATTCCTCTCTTTGAGAAATCATATTTGAATATAGAACGTTCAAAAATAACTACATTAGCGTAGACCACTGAATACTCTAATAGAGACTACTTACTATACGCCAATGACTACATAATACGACTCATTAAATCGACTCATTAAATCGACTCATTAAATCGATTCAATAACGACTGCATACTACATCCTAAAATAATATATACTACTCTACCAATTGACCAACTGAATGACTGGTTGACTGCTTGACTGGTTGACTGGTTGACTGGTTGACTGATTGGTAGTGCATGGAAAGGCAGAGGGAAAATGCGGAAGGAATGTGAGAGGGCTGGTGAGAGGGCTGGTGCCCTAATTCTTATACACACACGTGACCCGCATCGAGAGCGCGCGTGCAGGTGCCATCCTCCACCGCACCACGCAAAAAATTCTCATCAATTTCTCCCCTCTCCACTGAACTACATTTACAACAATGGCTGGACGTGTTACTTACAGAAGACAAACTCCATGTATGTGTGCCCCCCAGCGAGGTATCGATACTCGCAATCTTCAGGTAAAAAGATTAGTGAATCCAGGGAATCCAGTGAAGAAGTGGACTAGGACTGAACTGAACCGAACCCATACCTAATGAACACATCCGAGAACATGTCAATCCCAATGACAAGATGAACCAACAAACTATGAAAGATCGATTAGTTATGGTGAAACAAACATGAGACTTTTATGAGACTTTTATGAGGCTTTTATGAGGCTTTTGAAACGCCTTGAAACTTTTTGGAACTTCCTGAAACTTCTTGAAACGTCTTGAAACTTCTTCATACAATCATGAAACTTTATGAAACTTCATGAAACATCCTGTACTCATTCTCGCATTCACTGCTATGAAAAGGTCTAGACCAAGTTCCTTCTTCACGACTTCACCATAGGCTCACTAATACTTTTTCACCGCCTTAATATCCCATTTCTTTATACTAACAATTAGACAACACCAGATCTAACAAGATCAAGGTCGTCAAGACCCCAGGTGGAAAGTTGGTTGCCCAACACGTCAAGAAGCAAGCCTCCAAGGTCAAGTGTGGAGACTGTGGAAACGCTCTTCCAGGTATTGCTGCCTTGAGACCAAGAGAATACGCTCAAATCTCCAAGAGAAGAAAGACTGTCCAAAGAGTCTACGGTGGTTCCAGATGTGCCAACTGTGTCAAGGAGAGAATCATCAGAGCTTTCTTGATCGAGGAGCAAAAGATCGTCAAGAGAGTCTTGAAGGAGCAACAAGAAAAGGAGAACTAATTCTTAGGCCTTATAATGTACATTGAAAATACTCCATGCTGTAGCAGTAATGAAAAAGTAACTTATATACATATATATGTATATATCGCACCCGTACATCTACGTCGCACCCAACACCCGTACACCAACAACCGGTTCAAAAATTACATATTCATATAGGGCCTGTCACTATCTATTTGGCCATATATACAGATACTGATTATAACTGTTGAATGCATTACCGATTCTATAATGAGAACGGCACTTATCAGAGCCAGAAAAGGTGCTGTAACATGCGTTTTCCTGAATTTAAACCCATGTGACTGTATATAGTTGTAAATGACTGCATATAGTCACACACACAACTGTACACAGCCATAGGGTTGTAGATCTGAAACACTGGGCTTTCCAAGTTACAGATTCTCATCAGGTGTCTTGCCAAGCTATAGCTTAGCCTTGAATATTGCTCGGTAGCAATTACCTTCCAAGTGCATGGCAGGCCCAATGCGTCGCTAGCAGATTCCTTGCTCTGGTAGTTTCTTTTGGCGCGCCCCCGTGCTATCGGGAACATCACACCTCTTTTATCCGGACCCATCGGCATGCGCTTATCAGTACATCCATCCACATGTCCTTATATAAACGGCCGCCTCCTTTCCTCTTTTGAATTCCCGTTCTTCTTCTTCCTCTTCTTCTTCTTCTCACTTCCTCTTCTTTTTCTTTTTCTTTTTCTTGATTTCTCTTCTTCATTTTCTCATGGACTCTCTGGTTTTGGAACACTCGCTCAAGAGTGTGTATATTCCACCTTCACACAGCTCCAGCCCTGTGCAGATTCCAAACTACCACCCCTGTTTGATCGTGCAGGACTTGCAAACAGATATCAACAAGGTCAAGCCTTGTGGCTGTGCCGACGTGTACTGCGTCAAAAACGCTCCTCTGTGGATTCCAAGGGCAAAGTAGGCTTATGAATCTTTGCTCTTCTGCAGGAACTTTCTGCAGACATAATGAAATCACTCTGACTGTGAGTTTCTTCATGGACATCTGTATTGGAGCAGTACATCTGAATCCAGGTTCATGAATTCTGGATCATCTTGATGGTGAACTCCATAATCATCACCATTTCTGTTATTCGGAGCTGCTGTCGCTCTAAGCTGCTGTTGTCGGAGCAGTTGTTGCCTCAATATTTGCTGTGCCTTGAATTCAGCTCTATTCCACTACCATGGTCTAATAGATATTTATAGTCCATACCTTGACTCAGTCTTATCATATCTCATAATGACTCTAATCACCAGACTCAATATATCATCCTTAGTATCCTGATTCTTCTCTTTCCAAAAGATCAGTGTGTGTCTTCAGTATGTGTCTTCAGTATATGGTTTCACTTATGGACACACTTCCATCTCGTGCCAGTGAAAGGTTTCGTCACGGTCATAGAAGAAACGACGCTTTTTCTCGTCATCATAGTAGTCCACGTGATCAATGAACATGGCCACAACAGCAAAGTTCTTCATGCCACTTTCCTCCTTTTTTCCGTCCACACCACGTGATATCTTGTCGATGAGCTTCTGGTTCGTCTCGTCCAACTCAGCTCTTGGAGGTGGGCCTCGGAACGACAGCTTCAAGCCCTTGGGGATGTTCTTCCATAACCTCGAGATCTCCGCACTCCACTCCTCTTGACTTGGCGCCGAAAACTCCATGCTTCCCAAGTCCTGGAGATTGGCAAACGACATGGACGTCATACTGCCGTTTTTCTGGATATCGCTAACCACATTGGGCGATATTATGGGGAATGCTAAAGGCGTGGACTGCACAGACGCACCCCGGGCCTTCTCCTTCTTTTCCGGGGCTTTCCCAAACAAAAGCCCATCATCGGAGTCATCGCCGTTCCCGTCCTGTGTACGTTCAGGCTCGTCGTCGCTGGAATTGCCCTGCGAGTTCATGTCGATTATATGCTGGGGCTGGATTCTCTCCAAATCCAACTGTGGCACATGACTGTCGTCAAGAAGCCGGGCATGTCCCCTTAATCGGAACTGCTTGCGGGACTTTTCAAAGTAGAACACCGCCTCAAAGCGATCGTTCTCTGTAAGTTCCTGGTACTTGTCCGTACGCTTGTCGGTGACGAACGTAAGCACGTTTGTGGTTTTATCGTCGAAAAGCCATCCTCGGTTGATTAGCGTGCGTGTGTGTGGGAACCCTTGACGGTTGACCGTTGCAAACTGGAATGTAGTGAATGGAGGCTCATAGTTTTTAGCTGCCAACTCACCTTCCATGGCTGATACAAACACAGGCACCCACGACGCCATGTACTGGAGCTGTATCATTTTGGGATAGATTTGTTTAGTGAGGGTCAGGTTAAATATCGTGGACACGAGTATGATGTGAGTTTCAGATATTCAGATATTCAGATATTCAGATATTCAGATATTCAGATATTCAGATATTCAGATATTCAGATATTCAGATATCAGGTCTGTTTGATTCAGGTCTGTTTCCGGGTCTGTATAATTCAGGTCTCGGGGCTTAGATGTTTCAGTAATAGACGTAAAATTTTGGCCTTAAATGAGCACTGGAACTGCCGGGCTTGTCCTGGTTGACGAAATCAATGTGGATGGAGATGTCCTGCGTAAAAGATAGGCAAGCTGAGTCTTTGTGGTGTGAAGATTTCAAAAATAAACGATGGTAAATGTAAGCGGGATCTGTAGTCGCTGGGCTATTTTCAAACTAGTTCAGATAATTCGGGAACAAGAGGGCAAGTGTCTTGTGAATTCTGGCCAGTTTTTCGGGTCTAATTTTCAGCCCTTAGGTACGCGCAGAGCGCCACTGGCACGTCACGTGCGCACCCGATAGTTTAAGGACTGTTTCAGGATATGGTGGGTTTTTCCGGGCGGTTTTTGGTATGTTTGAAAGCTAAAATGGGATGTTTGTTAGAAATCATCAAGATGCAGGTCAAAAAGAATATTCCGTCGTCGCCCGGGTTGGTAGTAATGCTCCACGTGTTGGACTGCAGGTGCGTCTCGGGCACGAAATCTCCATGGTGATGGAAGGAAATGTGTGTGGGTGTGTGCAGGATGCCCTGAAATAGGAGCAGTGGCATTTCCAAAAGTCAAGTGGCTATTGAGGGGTAAATGTAGATATGAAAGAAGTGAAAAGGTTTCATTGTATTCAGGTTAAGAAGCCCACGAATAGGGGTGATTCTTGGGTGCACACTATTGTAAGAAGGGGAAAACGGACGGGGAGGTGTGGGGCAGGAATAAGGAGATAAGGAGA
The DNA here is from genome assembly GCA_002370915.1 of Metschnikowia lochheadii. NCBI lineage: Eukaryota > Fungi > Ascomycota > Pichiomycetes > Serinales > Metschnikowiaceae > Metschnikowia > Metschnikowia lochheadii. The sequence continues at coordinate 55,912 of NLAW01001622.1, read as the reverse complement.
AAGAGAAAAAAGCGGGCAGTAAATCAGCAAGGGCAAACGGACCTTATATATGTGTCTCTTTGTGTTTGTGGCTGCAAACATGAAACACTGCGGGGTTGGCATGCGTCAAGTCAAAGTATAAAAGGAGCGAGTTCCGCCACTGCAGCCATAATTTGATACCAAGGAAAGGATGCTTAATTTTTATGTATTGGATACAAATTGGTTTAAGGGGGGCTTGAATAAGAGTTAATATGGGCTACTTTTTAGGGTACACTATTATGGTTGATGGGCAGTGAAGTCAGGAGATAGTCATATTTACAGCCACCCTCAAATACCAATTTGATATGGCGACTGGAGTGAAACGTGGTTCTTAATATAGTATGTGATTTTGGCATTATGCTTTGGTATTGATTGTGGAAATATGAGTAGCTTTCTTTGAACTTAAACTAGACGACTATTTGAATATAACTTACTATGGATCAGCCTAGTTCAGAGACTAACGACGTCAGTGTTGATAGTATAGTTTACTTACTATTATAATAGTGCATCAGAATACTGACACACAATTGGTGACTCCATGCATACAAGAGGATGCCTTACTATTAAATGAGACTACCAGATCAGACTAACCAAGGAGTTCTTTGAAAAAGGCTTGACCCGGCTGGTGTTGGATGTTAATGGCCTATGAATACTATTGATTACTAGCAGGTAACTTGTTATGGAAATTCAGAGTAACAAGATTATGGGGGATACACAGAGTAACAAGATTATGAGGGGTACATGAATAGTCTATATGGTGAGCTACTGAGCCAAGACAAACCAAATCTGGTATATGACATGAATGGGTGAAATATTTATACTAACCTTTTTCCAGATTGTCAATATTGACCTATCCTTCTTCTCATTTCAGTTAGATGCACATCTTTGATGAATTCTGTGACTACCGATAACTTTGATCTTTCGGTTAACCTGAAATACTCAGAACTTAGCATAGTCACTAGCTACAGTATGACTAAGTTCCCCAAAACTGATTGTCTTTATTCTGAGCTGGAAATTAGAGGACCAGAAACCTTATCCAGGACAATTATCATCGAATAAGATACACATTATTTACCATGATGATATTCCTAGGGTTTATTGATTTACACTACTATAAGATCTAACTCTGTTAGAACACTATATTACTGAACAAAAGGACATGAGCATATGCCGTTAATTGTGGTTCTTGACTATACCAATACTGCAGTACACTACCACTAATAGTGCAGTACTATACTAACTATACTACTAGTGTTAGACCCAAGATGGGTGAAATACAACTCATATAGGGATTGAGCTCAGGTGCTCACTTGATCAGGAACCGATGCTACTGCTTCCCCACCTCCCTGGTTCACTGTTAATACACCCCTTTGGCTATCTCTCTCCAGCAGAATATTCAAAGGTGGCCTATTCCTCATGCTGAGGAATCATCAACGAAAATAGTTTCGATTGGGTTTTTAAGCTCTTACAAGAATCTACCCTATACTACTATACCCCTATATTAGTATACCCCATGACGAACATTCAACGAAAAATCACTGAGAGCATATAGCAATATCTACCAAAACAATCTACCAAGAGAATCCAAGAAATACTTGTATCTATCAAATATACTGAAGTCTTTCTTACTCTTGGTATTGCTTACTAGCTGCTATGCAATCTTGAGAGTCATTAGCAGTTAAAATGGCCTGAAATGATGATCTTCATACCACTGTCTATTGTCTGCCACTGTCTACTATCTACCACTGTCTACTATCTACCACTGTCTACTATCTACCACTGTCTACTATCTACCACTGTCTACTATCTACCACACTAATCCTAGTCTATTCCTTATCTCTTCTGATCTGTTTCTACCCTATTTCTAATGACTAGTACCACTCTAGTCTTCTCATATTGTATCTCTGCTTCAACTCTTCCACCCTCTTACTCTCTTCTAGTATATATATATCCTACTTTAAAATCACCAGAACACTATCTTGAGACTATGATTTATGGGACTGATTTATGGGACTGACTGAGACTGAAAATGTATATACCAAACTAAAGGACTAGACTATACACTTTCCGTATACTGCCTTCAGTCTGTGCTATACTCTCTACTATAGTCTCTTTTACTATCTTCTGGAGTCCATTCTCTACTCTACTCTACTCTACTCTACTCTACTCTACTCTCCTATGCTACTTTGTATAGTATATCCTCTAATTATCCTCTAACCTCCCTCCTCTATAGAGCTACAAAAGACCACAAGTATTAGTATTCTGTATTAAGTAGAAGGAGTGTATAATTAGTAGTCAGTAGTCAGTTGGAAACAGTGAGTAGTCAGTAGTACAAAGTAGTCAGTGGTAAGTATAGAGTAGTAAGTAGTAAGAAGTAGTAAGAAGTATTGAGTAGTAGGTATTGAGTAGTAGGTATTGAGTAGTAGGTATTGAGTAGTAGGTATAGAGTAGTAGTAGTCAGTAGTCAGTAGTCAGTAGTCAGTAGTGAGTAGTAGTCTATAGGAATCACTAGATATGAAATACATACATATAATGGTAGGAATGGAAATGGGAGGGGAATGGGAATAGGTGCGGCTTGGCAGTGTACTATTACACGTTGTCAGGGATCACCAACGAAATAGTATTCCAACTGAAAGTTAACTACTGAAGTGACTACAAGATTAGGCTATAGCAATAACTATAAAACTACAAGAATAACTATACATCCTAGGTTTGTTATGTTCTTTATAACGTAAATTGCCTTAGACTTGTATTCGTTGATGGTTCCTCAAAGAGAGGAACCGGAGTGGCTTATATAACTTTGAGAGAAACGTGTGACCGAAAAACTCTCCACCAGAACAATGGGAAGCATTATTCTGGAATGTTCGAAAGAGGCCTCTGACTCCCGAGTTGTCATAATGGTCAAATGCCGTATCACGGCATTTGTAATGGACAATGACAGAATCGGACATCGTAGGCTCCATAATACATCAATAGGTAGTGTTCTACCTATTGTGGATCTAACAAGGTTATTATTATACAGATAATGCTATAAGAGAAATCATACGTATAACGTTCAGGAAATTTTATATTAGATTCATTCTTTTATAATTAAGATCCTTAGAGACTTTTACTATGGACTACTTATTGACTTCTTACAGATCCAAAATTCACCATTTGGTTTTAGCAAGTTCACGTTATTGGACCCAATAAAGTTTTGAGCCAACCCAATAATAATTTACATCAAGGACGTTTTGCCATGGTTATAAGCGGTCTTCTCTCCAATGTAACCTACCAACTGAGCAATCTTCATTTCTGTCTTGAGATTAATTATCATATCAGTACCGCCATTTCTCATTAGTATGTCTAGTTCTCTATTAGTACCTCTAGTTCTCTATTAGTACTTATGATTCTGATACTATCACCTATACTTCTTTATTGGTACTTGTGATTCTGATGTTAGTACATCTAGCTGTGATATTAGCTCCTGTGGTTCTGATATTAGCTCCTGTAGTTCTGATATTAGTACCTGTAGTTCTCTATTACTCTTCCTAAGATAAGACCATAAGACTAGGCCACGAAACTAGACTATAGTACTAGACTATAGCACTGGACTATAGCACTGGACTATAGCACTGGACTAGTACACTATAACAGTAAGACATGATACCAGACTATACCACTAAACAGCTAGGCTATAATTTCATTGGGTTAAAAAATAGATGTAGAGTACAGACTAGACTAGACTAGACTAGACTAGACTAGACTAGACTAGAGTAGAATAGACTAGAATAGACTAGACTAGAGTAGAATAGACTAGAATAGACTAGACTAGACTAGACTAGACTAGACTAGACTAGAGTAGACTAGACTAGAGTACACTAGAGTAGACTAGAATAGACTAGACTAGACTAGACTAGAGTAGACTAGACTAGAGTACACTAGAGTAGACTAGAATAGACTAGAATAGAATATAGTTGTGAAAAAATCAGGTTATATGTTAACTAACAAATTGGTATCCACAATGATTATATCTTCTATTAAAAAAATGCCCAGTCAGGTCCGAGTATAAACAGTCTATTAGGGGAAACAAATTCCATAGAAACTCATTTCAATGTATTTAATGTACGAACTATTGGATTACACATGGTCAAAGTCCGTCTATTTGTTTGAAAGCGAGTGAGCCGTCTAAAGTGTACTCTATCTTATATTGCTTAGTGGGACATATTATATATTTTTGAGTGATTTCAAAACATCTATAGATCTCTTATATAATTGTCTATAAGCACCAAATAAGACCTTATTTACTGAGACTATGAATTCATGAGACTATATTTGAAGCAACTTATCTAACCCGTGGCATCGAAAAACTTTCCACCAGAACAATGGTTAGGGTTGTTCTGGAATACGATGCACGAAGCTCTATGATGGCCAAACGCCGTATCACCATTGTAACAATCGCACTGAAAGGCTAGGCTTCATAATACCTTCATAGTCAGGGCCCTGCCTATGGTGGATCTAACATGAGGAAGGACATATATCCAGATATCTCGCTCTATCAGACCTGTTTAGATTCTTGTTGTAACGTTAAGTACTAAGTTATCTTTATTCGTTGATGGTTCCTCAAAGTGAGGAATCTGAGCTACGTTTTTTAGTGTTTTCAAGAACAGACATCGCTGCGGAACAATTTCAGAGTGATCATTGATGTACAGTGTCTTTCAAAACCATTCAAACCAACGCAGCAAAACGATTCAAACCAATATTTCAAAAAGGTTCATACTCGTCCGCACAGTCTTTCAAACCAAAAGGCATAATGTTCCACACCAACTTTCTTTGGAATTCAATATTCTGAAATCTTAAATCTGGAGGTTTGCCTCAGAATGTACTGCTTTTGGGAGTCTTGCAGTATTAGTCATGGGTCAAAAAAGAGGGAAAGGAACATGAACTGGTTTCCCTTCTATCCAGTATATAATAACTTGTCCATTCGGTTTGAAAGACTACTGCAAGGGGGTACGAAACTTTATGTACTATTGGTTTGAATACTTTTGGAAAACACTGTACTCATCTCAGGTCCTCCTGGTACTCCATACGATGAAGGCCAATTAGGAGACTGGGTGGACACTGAGTGAACTCTGAGTAGAGACTGAGTAGAGACTGAGTAGAGACTGAGTAGAGACTGAGTAGAGACTGAGTAGAGACTGAGTAGAGACTGAGTAGAGACTGATTAGAGCATGAGTAGAGCATGGGTAGAGCATGGGTAGAGCATGAGTAGAGCATGAGTAACAAATGCTATTGCATAAGGCAGAGAGGTTTCATAATATCTCCATAGGTACATCCCTACCTATGGTGGGTCCGACACTCCCGATATCAGACCCACCAATTATTAATTAGTGTAGAGGTAATGATGTTTCTAAGAATACAGACTGACCAAAAGGTTATGAGCATTGTTGGTTCTTTGTCTTTATTGAATCATGATCATAAAATTTTTCAACTGTTAAATATTCTTATGTTACTATAAAATTATAGTGTGCTGCATTCAATCGGGATCCACTCTCATTCTCTATTTTCTCTCTCTCTCACTCTCACTCTCACTCTCACTCTCACTCACTGACTGAGCGCACCTGTTGAGAGTTTGCCTTAACTCTTTGATAAGTTAGAATTGTTATGACGTTGGTCTCCAATAATTCTCTTCAGTATGGTGATTCAGGGTTCATCTTAGATTACTTATATTCATCTCTAAACTAGATATCAGTGAACTATTCTCATAATCGATACCGCTTACACTAGAGCGGGATCCTCTATACATATAGTTCGGTCCGGGAACTCCTAAGCCGATCTCTCTCTCCTTCATCCATCTCTCTCACTTACATTGCCTTCTCGAAGACAATGCCCAGAGTTAGACGGGAGCTAGACGGGAGCTTGGACTCCAGCCCAACGAGGGTTGGCTCTAACTTTTGTCTTCCTTTAACATTACCCAACATTGTTTCATGTGGATGGCTTCACATGAACATGCAGTACCCGCATTCTCATCAGGCTGTTGAACTTGCAGGACATCTGCACCTCATGATCACGTGCCAGAAGGCACGTGAGCAAAGTTCAGGTTCACGTGTCCTACCGGAACGTGAATAGAGGAGCATGCAAGTGTTAGAATTAACACTTGATGAATATGCAGATGAGCACATTTCTAACACAAGGAGAAATTGTTGCTAGGAGGATTATTTAAGCCAACCTGCATATTGGCTGCTACGCAGACCAATATGACTTGGCCTATAAGAAAAGGGGAATCCGCAATATTGAAACAGGGCGGATAAGTAAATCTGTCACGGTGCCCCTAAGTTGAGTTTATAGGAATCTAACAAACGTTGTCACTGCTCCACAAGTGCAAGCGCAAAAGCGCTAAAACATTAACACAGGCATATATCACATGTTCCACAAGTTCAACAACACCAACCATGTGAACAATAGTAAACTACAAAAAAAACATATATACATATATATTATTTTTTTATTCCTACACAAAAGACTATTTGTTCCTGTATCCAGCTTTATCTCCTAGAATAATGTGCTTCAGATTACGTTATGCTGTAGAGTACTATGTAGTGCACAGTAATTAAGGTGACTCTCTACCAGGCCTCATCAAGTCTAAGTGAATGCACTTTAAAATCAAAATATCGTAAGGAGTTTAAGGAGTTTAAGGTATTTCCTATTCAGTCACCGCAACATACACAAACTGTGCCACTGTACCATACACCCACTGTACCATACACCACACACTACACTATACACTATACACTATACACTATACACTATGCACTGTACTGTACACCACACACTACATCATACACTATAAACAATAATACATTATAGACACTACTACACTATACACTACACTATACACTACACTATACACTACACTATACACTACACTATACACTACACTATACACTACACTATACACTATACAGTGATCTTCAAAACTATTAAACTAGCACGACAAAATGTTTGGAACCACACTAGCAAAATTAAACAAACCAATATCTCAAAAAAGTTTCGTACCCTTTTCGCATAGTCATTCAAACCAAATGACATGATGTTTCAAACACCAATTTTCATTAGAATTCAATATTCTGAAATCTTGAAAAAAAAAATGGACGATTTCCCTCATATCATAATGTACTACATTTGGGAGTTTTGCTGCAGTTCCAATCAAGGGTTAAAACGGAAAGGAACATGAACTGTAATGAATTTCTATTGGTGGTGAGAGAAAACCGGTTCGAGGGGGATAGAGCTCTATTTATATTTTTTGTTCGCAACAGCCCCTCATTTGCCACCACCCTCTGATTTACAGCCACCCGCGCACCACCCTCTGGGTTTTACAGCCATCCGCGCACCGCAACATATAAGAACAGACACCCCCACATTGAGACCATTTTTTAACCCACTCTCTACGCCACTATTTATACCACTCTCTACGACACTATTTATACCATTGTTTAAACCAGCGGTTCCATACTATCATGATATATATATATATATATATATACAAAAGCAAATTGCTAGAGTGAATGAATTGATGTCTGAAGATATATGTCTGAAGATATATGTCTGAAGATATGATTGGTTTGAAAACCTTATTTGGGGGGATATGTGGATTTAATTTTGCTAGTGTGGTTTGAACCATTCTGTCTTTTTGGTTCGAACCATTTTGTCATGCTAGTTTGAACCATTTTGTGTCACTGGTTTGAATAGTCTTGAAAAACACTGTACCATACACTACACTATACACTATACTAAATAATCCAGCCTACATATAGTAAAGATAATATTCTATATGAGTTCATATGCAACGCCTGCATCCAGTACCCTCCGGTACCCCAAAGAATATTGTCCAGAGTCAATTCGGCCAAGGCCCCCATATATTTAGCCACCAATATCGGCCAAACAAGAAAATACAACCATACAAAAATACAAAAATACAAAAATACAAAAATACAAAAATACAAAAATATAACTGATACGAAATATTAAAATGAAATGATATTGAAATATTGAGAAAAGGAAAAATAAAAATTTATAAAAAGTCAAGGAATAAATGAAAGTATAAATAAATTGATACAGGATGAATGACAACGTGAATAATAATTTGAATGGCCCCCGCCCCTCCTCTTTGGTTACAGCTTCGCAATGTGTCTCTCTGAAAACTTCTCGGGTCTCTCATTTAACAGTTCCGAAGAACTGTCTTTATCCGGGAAAGATTTCTTCAAGGCATCGATCAACGTGGGTGAATTGGTATCTTCGTGGCGAATGTACTCGTCGATATTTGGTCTTGGACCCGTGTACCACTTGTGCGCATCCACCAAGAACCATACAATAAACATGACCATGGGGCCAAAGTACACCACCACCGTCCAGTTCATGGCGTCCGATGTCAAGTCCCTGCCCTTGCTTGTAGGGAAACATAAGAAAGGAATCATGGTGGCCACAAAGGCACATGAGATGAGACCCACCGGAAGCGAGAACCGGCCCAAGTTCCAAGGTCCAGGCTGGAAAAAGTTCCGAGCATAAGTGATTTTGAGGAGAGTTGGCATGGTAAATGAAACAAACGCCAGGATTCCTCCCACCGAGAAAATCGCTCCAATTGCAGTGTCGCCAGCAAACATTAAAAGAAGCAAGAGTTGACCCAACGCTGCATTGATGATCACTGCATAGATGGGGGTCTTGGTGGTCTTGTTGACTAATTTCCAGATATTAGACCCAGGAAACATGCCATCTCTGGAATAAGAAAAGGTCACCCTCGACGCTGCCAACATGCAAGAGGCTCCCATGAACCATGATGAAACAATAGTCAATGCAGTACAACACACCACATATTTACGGGCCATGATCTGAGTCAAGTATGAAACAAATGGTTGGCCTAATTGCAAAGTATCCTCCAGAATGGCATCCAAATCCACCAAAGTATAAGAAATGGCCAAAATAAAAAAGAACCCAACAGCTCCTCCCACAGTGGAAGTCAAGCAAATGGCTCTAGGGGCAGCAACAGCTGCATTGGAACATTCTTCCGATAAGTGGAAGGGCGAGTCATAACCAGACATGGCCCAAATGACTCCCAAAAAGGAAACCAACATGGCCACACCAGTTGGAAATTCGGTTTGGTTGGTTAAACCCCATGCAGTCGCATTGGAGTTGAACTTAGGAATCTCTCCATTATGCATATTGGCTCGATCATTACAAGCAAATATCATGACGAAAACAATCACCAAAAAAAGCATATTGATGCTAGTGCCCATATTATTGAATTGGGCCAAATATTTGGTGGGGAGTGAAGCAATACAAACGTGCGTAAGCATAATGGCAGTGGTCAAGGCATAGATATGGCCATTTGAAGGAACAAACCCTGTTTGAAAAGTGACCATGGAGAAAATCAAGCATGCCCCAGAATAATTGACTGAAGGAGCAGCAGTGATTTGACACATCCAATTGGAAAATGATGTGATAAACGTCAAGAATGCAGAGTATTTTTTGGGTGCTAATTGTGATACAGCATATGGTGTTCCTGCAGATGTAGGGAAAGCCAGGGCCACTTCAGCCATAGAGTAGGCCACGCAAATGACTCCTCCGACGGCCAAAATCCATGGAATGGGTGAAATTCCAACCACCAATTGTTGGTAATCGAAAGTGGCTGCGATTGAAGGAAGTAATCCCAAAACAGAAAACGATACTGCAAAAATGGAAAATGCACTGAACTCACGGTCGAATTCTTGCTTATACCCCAAACTTAAGATCTTGGCTTCATCGGAATTGACCTCATGATCGATATCCAATACGATATTTTGCCCTGACATCACCGACTGGATATGAACATCATCCACCCGGATCTGGGACTTTAACGGATGAAGTTCCGAGTCCGACATATTGAATTTTTATGGTATTGAAAATTTTAGAATTTGGAAAGTTGGGAATTTAAGAATCTTAAAATTTTCAAATTTGACAATTTCACAATTTGACAATTTCAAAGGGTCAGAATATTTTTTTTTTTCAGATCTGGTTCACTTTCTGATGGAGGGTAAATTTGAGTTTCAGGTGCTTCTCACTTTGAAACCCTTTTCAGTTCTTTCAGCCGTTTTAGTCTCGCTTAGTTGAACTTATTTTGAGTCTCACAAAAGATAATCAGGAATGTTTCAGGAATGTTTTGATAGGCGGGAAACGTGCAGTCCTCGAAAACAAGAACGAAAGCAAGGAAGCAAAAAAGCAAATAAGGTTTGGGGCGAGTTTCACAATGGTTTCCACAAAGGAAAGTCGGAAAAGCTGAGTTTGAACAAACTGAAGTCTCTGGCAAAAACAGAGGTGGTGTCGAAATCAGGGTATGCCACGCTACTTTATAGTGGAGGCGATAAGACACCAGTGACCAACGAGGCCTTCTGCAGGGAGTGTAGATAGAAAAACCGGTTTAGGGTCTAGCGCAGTTTCCTGTATATAGTGGACGCGACTGCAGGCGGTCCGCATGCTTGATAAGCCCAAACCGGCAACTCAAAAGTGTTAGCGCGAAGCCCAAGATAACGACTTCTCCCTGCCTATTAGCAACCTTGCGTCCCCACTAAACGGCGAATACTCTAGATCTAGATCTGGTTCTGGTTCTGGTTCTGGTTCTGGTTCTGGTTCTGGTTCTGGTTCTGGTTCTGGTTTTGGTTTTGGTTTTGGTTTTGGTTTTGGTTTTGGTTTAAGAACAGGTTCTGATTCTGATTCTAATTCTGATTCTGATTCTGATTCTGATTCTGGTTCTGGTTCTGGTTCTGGTTCTGGTTCTGGTTCTGGTTCTGGTTTTGGTTTTGGTTTAAGAACAGGTTCTGATTCTGATTCTAATTCTGATTCTGATTCTGGTTCTGGTTCTGGTTCTGGTTCTAGTTCTGGTTCTGGTTCTGGTTCTGGTTCTGGTTCTGGTTCTGGTTCTGGAACGACCTAAACCGACCTGAAACGATCTTGAAACGAACTTGAAACGAACTTAAACGATCTTGAAACGATCTTGAAATGAACTTGAAATAAACTTGAAATGAACCGGAATTAACCGGATACGCTATTCTTTCCTCCCTGCATTATTCAACCATTCGGTTAATAAGCCAAAAAAAAAAAAAAAATTGAAAGGAAAAAAAAATTAAAAAAAAAGAAAAAAAAAAATAAAAAAAAAAAAAAAAAAAAAAAAAAAAAAAAAAAAAAAAAAAAAAAAAAAAAAAAAAACATCCGATGTGGATTTGGATCACAATGTGTGGAACTGGCTTATCACATGGAAGTGGGCTAAGAATGTTGGTGAATCAAATATGTTAGATGGAGTATTACGTAATGGGAGAAATGGATAGGTGATCCCATTATTCAGCCGCACTCTTGGCTTCAGTACTAGTGATATTGTTCTCTTGAACACGCATGAGGGTTGTTTCTTTTTTTTTTTTTTCCCCATTGTTTCTGTGTGCTGTTTCTTTTCATCACGTGGTATATGTTTTCGTGGTCTCTTTCTTGGCTCCTCTTAAACTTGCTGTCTAGACAGAGAGATATACAGACAGACATACAGAGAGATATACAGAGGGAGGGAGACGATAGAAGACAGAACTACGGCAAAACAGAAGACCGACAAAAAGACTGACAGAAGAGAGAAGACTGAGACTGACAGAAGACAGAATTAAAGTACAATGGACTATGGGCTGGGGACTATGGACTATGGACTATGGACTGACTACGATGGAATAGACCATTGTATTGAAACTAGATCCTAAACTGCATCTGCACAGTTTGATTGCATTTAGTATAGGAAACTGAACGGTTGCGTCGTAATAGACGTGGCCTCTTCATACAAGCGGTGCATTAATTCAAGCGGTGCATTAATTTATGTACACTGATTCGTTAATTCATGTCTATTAATTTATTTCCATTGATTCATGTACACTGATTCATTAACTTATGTCCATTGAGAAATCGGACTTGGTTACTGGGGAATCTTAGATCCACAATGGGGGCGTGCACATACCATATGTACTATTCTTTGCTTCCCACTTTCCAAAATCCCTGCTGCAAAGAATGAAAAAAGGAAAAAATAAATGAATGAAAAAGAAAAGAAAAGAAAAGAAAAGAAAAGAAAAGAAAAGAAAAGAAAAGAAAAGAAAAGAAAAAAGACGCATTTTACTTTTTTCAATATAACCACATATTCTTAGCGGTTTTCTGGTTGTTTTTCCTTGGCTGGCCAAAAGTGTCAAAGTGGGATCTCGTCATAGTGCCGTGGCCGCCTTATTCCCTTCCCCTATCCCCACACCTGCATGTATATAGAGAGGGCTTTTAGAAATTGGTACCATGCAGTTTCAGCGAGAGTTATTACCGCATGGAGCTGGGAAAATATAGTTAATTGTATACTAGCACTCTTGTAGTGTAGTGTATAATATGGTCTGGGATAGTGTATATTGGAGTATGATAGCGGTGTTCCAGTATCCTGACTGGGGTTATAATACGCCAGTCCACGATAAATACTCTACCATATACTCTACCATATACTCTACCATATACTCTACCATATACTCTACCATATACTCTACCATATACTCTACCATATACTCCACCATACACTCTACCAGATACTTCACCATATACTGGCACTACACTGACACTACACTGACACCATACACTCCACCAAACAGTGACACTATACACTCCACCAAACACTCTACTATACTGAGAGTCTCATGGTGGTATACATTGTTTGGGTGTTTGGGTTCTGGTGGGAGACCCCGGAATTGCGATGCGGCCGGTTCTCTCCCTCCAAGACCTGAACCAGTACCTACAACCATACACGCCATGGAGAATTTTTCAAGAAATAAAATAGATGGTTTTAACGTACGGAATTCCAGCTTCCGAATGAATCCAATATTATGAAAATTAATAGAGAAATTGGATGCTCTGCGTTGGGCTTTTTTCTACTGACCTTGCCGGGTGTACGGGTGTGCGCCTTCTCTCGTGCACGAGATCTCCTCCATTTCCGAGGTTTGCACCCATTCCATTGCATACTTTTTTTTAACCCATTCCATTGCATACTTTTTTTTAACCCATTCATTGGTTATCAGCAGTTGTCGGTAATATCTTTTCTTATTCTGCAAAAAAAAAAAAAAAAGGCATAACTAGTGACATTAGTGAAATGCAAAAAGCATGGAAAGAAAAAACATTTATCTGTGCCTGCATATAAGCCAGGTATGCACTGAAGGTTAAACATTGTAGTCTTCCTACCATTGGTGCATTTACGATTTACGATTATACAAGATCAACATTTACTTTTTCCAAGGTTATGAAAAGCAAAGGTGCAAAGGTTTTATGTGTGGGGTGAATCCAAACTGTACAATTGAGCTAGTGTGCAGTCCCAGAGAGAAGTATAGTGCTAAACCATCGAAATTTCGAAAAAAAAAAAAAAAAGATTGCAATCATAACAAACTCATAAGCGAGTGAACGTTTTTTTTAAAAAAAAAAATAACTTCAATAAAACTACAATCTTGTGGAAATACAAGTTGGGGGGCGGGGTTAGAACAAAACAATTGATCTTGTGTGCGTATATGGGGGTGCGTATATGGGGGATGCTGTTATATGCAGGCCCGGTATAATTGGGCAACAATAAACTTCAAGTAAGCTTACGTCATATCACATGCAAACCCAAAGAAAACCCTATTTTCAGTCTCAGTCCAGCGGAGTACCCCTAATATTCTTTCTATGAGAAAAAGCAACTTTAAAATCTGTGGTTTAAATTGTCTCGTTCTTAATGTCGTATAATATTGTGTCACGACTTACTATGACTCAACCAGTGCGACCACAACTCACGACTGTATGATTTAGGACTGTACGGTGTATGACTTAGAGGTATGACTCCGGAAGAAGGAAGAAGGAAGAAGAATTGTATGACTAGGACTGTATGACTCAGGAGGTATAACTAGGACTGTATGACAAGGAGGGTAGGAGGTAGGACTGTATAGTCTACAACACTGTACGGTGTATTACTAGGAGGAAGGAATAGGAGTGTATGACTAGGAGTGTACGGTGGTTATTGTTTATGTGTGAACCTCAACCAGAAATACATGTTATTACAGAAATAGAAAATTCCTATACCCAGGAAATACGGTCCAGTACATGGCAATTGCATCTTCAGTCCCAGTAGTCTTGCGCAGTAGTATGCGTACTAGTCTTTTGCGCACTAGTCTATGCGTAATCGTCTTGCGCAGTCATCTGGGGCCGCACCAAGTTTAAGTACCAATGGCCCAATTGGTTAATACAGTACAGTGTTTTTCAAAACTATTCAAACCACACTAGCAAATTCAACAATCCAATAATTCAAAAAGCTTATGGTGAAATCCGTTTTTGAACTGGAGAATGGTTGAAACTGGAAAAAAAAAATAAAAGAGAAAAAAAAAAAAGATCATAGTGAAAATAATTAAAGATGAAAAAGTAGATGAAGCATTAGATGAAATAAGAAATGAAACAGTATATAAAATCAGTGACCACAAAAGAAATTCAATTTAAATAATTACAGTTGATGAAAGGACCACATGAAGAAAATCACTTTACCCTTAAATGATAGTGTAGAAATTGTTGACCAAACTGAACAAATCTCTGTTTTTTAAAGTCTCATTTCAATCTTGGCCACATTTTTTCTTTATATGTTTTTAGTGCTGTCTATGTAACTGAGATTTAAGATTTAAGATTTCACACAATTGAATTCTAATGAAAATATCTGTGAAACAATACGCCATTTTGTTTAAAGAAAAAACTGTGTCAAGGGGTCCGAAACTGTTTGGTTTGTTGGTTTGAATAGTTTTTGAAAAGCACTGTAATATCATTAAGGGCTGTATTCCAATTTGAACCATAAAATACGTTTCTTTTGTAATACAAAGAATTTGAAGTAACCGTAAAGCATGAATGAGTCTTTAGTTAACCCTCACTTATAGAACAAGAGCTCCTGTATACTATAACCTCCAGGAACATACCCCAAGAGCCCACAGGTTATATCCAATAGACTGTGAATCCAAAGAGCAGCGATTCAATACCACCATTTATTTTCCTTCCATTACAGCTAAAAAAAAATTATTACCGGGGTACTGTACTGTACTGTACTGTACTGTACTAATACTACCTCTTAGTACTACATCCTATTACCTGCCACTCATCTATGACCTGCCACTCATCTATGAATTGCTACTCATCTACGACTTGCCACTCATCTATGAATTGCTACTCATCTATGACTTGCATAGCCCTATTGTCTCACACCAAATATCCACAAAGTACCCCACCTCCGTACATGCTAGGTACTCGTTGACAGAAGTAGCTGGACCACGGTCTATGATGGATCTAACAGAACCGTTTATTAATGGGTAGATAAACGGACTTCGATATCTCATTAACGAATTTCGAATTATCTAGAAAAAACGCATTCCGAATTATCTGGAAAAACGAATTTTGATTTATTTAGATGATCGAATTTTTGATTTATTTAGATGAGCGAATTTTTATTTGTGTTTTCCAGAATTATTCAAACCACCCTCCAGATTTGAGATTTCAGAGTCCACCATTAAGTCCACCATTAAGTCCACCATTCAAACAACTAACACTGTTCAACCAGCATTAGAATCCAAAATCCATAGACCATCCAGTTCCACGCCTTATGTCGGTGCTTCTGGGCAATCAACGCAAAAAAGCCAAGAAAAAAGACCCACAGTCTAATGAAAGTTGGGGTGTGTGAAATATAAATATTCCGTCATTTGGTTTAAAAGACTGTGTGAAGAGGTACGGAATTTCAGGTACGGAATTTCAGGTACGGAATTTTTTGAATTATTGGTTGGTTTAATTTTGATAGTGTGGTTCGAAACTGTTTGTTGCGTTGGTTTGAATACTTTTGAAAAACACTAGAGTAGTACACTTCAATTTCCAAGGAGTACAGTAGAAGTATAGGTGGAGTACGCAATAAGTGAAGTAGTGGTACATTAACATTGCTCGATAAATTTTAATCGACTAGGCATATTTCAAAGGAAGAAATCATGTGAGTAATGTGCCCGTTCCAGAGAAGAAAGTTAATATTTGTCTGATTCTGTGGCACGTGCTTGCTCTTGAGGGAACCGGACGGACAAGAAACGGATTAGAAACGGACAAAAATGAACAAACCCCTGAGACCAAGCCCGTATCTTGTTCATGGACATTTAAGACTGAAGCGTTTTGAATCCTGAATATGTAGCCTTGGATTTATGTACTATATCCAGAAACCCTGTTCTTAAAGGGCTCTATTCCACTCTAAAACTAATAACATCACTATCGCTATTACCACTATCGCTATTATTACTATCTGCAATTCCAAGATCCCATCTCTTTAGTGAAAATGGTATCAAGCACATCTTGACATGCCAAAACCATTATTTTATAAGCTGGCCGTAGTTCTTAGCTGGACGTAGTTCTTAGCTGGACGTATTTTTAAAGACCAAGTCGCCAGTATATAGGGACAGCTGATCAATTGTCATTTGCAATTTGGTAG
The DNA here is from genome assembly GCA_002370915.1 of Metschnikowia lochheadii. Taxonomy (NCBI): domain Eukaryota; kingdom Fungi; phylum Ascomycota; class Pichiomycetes; order Serinales; family Metschnikowiaceae; genus Metschnikowia; species Metschnikowia lochheadii. The sequence goes on along the minus strand of NLAW01001622.1, from coordinate 39,375 downwards.
AGGGGTACCGGGGAGTCTAGAAGTACCACTTGTACCACTTGTACCACTTGTACCACTTGTACCACTTGTACCACTTGTACCACTTGTACCACTTGCCAGGAGTAAGAGTGCCAGGAGTAGGAGTACCTGGAGTCTAGGAGGGGAATCGTTAATCCAGATAATTGGTAATGGCTTTGTTTGATAAATCATTGAGCCAAAACTACCATGTATTGGATTATGGCTGGAATGCTTTAAGTCAGAATCCATACTAAAAGGTAATGGTGTTTGAGAAAAGGCTAACACAAGCTATCAAAGCTCAACACCATATAGTGAATGGTTCTGGGATAGAATTCTGGGATAGAAATACCCAGTGATACATTTGAACTAAAAGATATTTTTGACATCCTAAGTATACGACTTAGTGAGATCATGGTATTGCATTGCAAGGTACAGTAGAGTAGAGTAGAGTAGAGTAGACTTAGTGAGATTATGGTTTCGAAAGTGGTAGATTAGAATAGAGTAGAGTAGTTAACCGTCCATTGATACATTGAGATATTGAGTTATTGAGTTATTGAGTTATTGAGGTATTGAGATATTGAGATTTCTAATGCTCAAAGATTTGCTCCTTTCAATCACTCAATTGTTCTTTTAGTAAGCTCTTCTCTGCAAGGTGACAAGACTTGAATGCAGACGTCATGTAAAGCCTTTTCAATGGCTCCGTCAAGATCAACGTACACTTGTTGTGACCTTCCTTGGGTTATTTGACCTTATTGGCATCGACTAACTTGACCATTCTCTTTACCCCGTTCATTTTGGTGGCTTGTTTTCATTCATTTATTTGCAAAGCCTTACTTTCATTGGCATCAACAATTGCTGCAATGGGATTAATGATACTGGTTTTATTAGCTTCTGATACTGATTTTATGAGCTTCTGATACTGTTTTCCTGAGCTTCTGATACTGATTTTATGAGCTTCTGATACTGTTTTCATGTGCTTCTTAATGTACCGATCCTGAACAATAGCCTTGTTTTTTTGCTGGGAGTCAAACTGGCTGGGTCTTTTGGTAAGGTGTTTCTTAGTTTGAGACTTGAATTCTGGGTTTTCACCCAAACAGTACTGTCTACTATTTACTATCTGCTATCAACTATGTACTATGTACTATCTAGTGTATCTACTATCAACTATCTACTATCTACTATCTAGTGTATCTAGTGTATCTAGTGTATCTAGTGTATCTAGTGTATCTACTATCTACTATTTACTATATACTACCACTATGTAATATGTACTATCTACTACCACTATGTACTATCTACTATCTTCTGCATACCACATTTACGTATTTCTTGTGCTCTGATTGGAACATTGATAGATTCACCGGCTCCTAAGAGAAATTCTTGGAATTTATGATAAGCCTTGAACATATCGCACTGATAAGCAGTAGTGCTAATCTCGCACCTCGTACCTTGCACCTTGCACCTTGTCCCTCGCACCTCGCACTGATATACTATTTAGAGTACGCACTGATAAGCCACTGATAAGTCGCACATGAGCCCTGCTTCGCTTCACGTCCGCCAAGATTCTATAATATAGTCTCTATGCTTTTTATTCTTATAGACAGGAAACTAGCAATCAAAAGTGAACCGTGAAAAATGAACAGTGAACAATAAGTTTGGTATTGGACCCTCTTGGAATATACTACTATATACTACTAATCCATCACTATGCTGATCTACTGCTACTACTATCTTAACACTATACTATTCCATCACTATGCTGACCCAAGACTACTACTATCCTATTACTATACTAATCTATCACTATACTAATCTAACACTATACTATCACTATACTAATCTAAGACTATACTATTACTATACTAATCTAAGACTACTTGAGTGAGATAATTTGAGCCTAAGCTGTCCAATCCTAGCAATGGCCTTCCAAATATGCCACTTCTCTAATCATTGTACGAGGTACCAGGGTGGAATGTGATGAACAAGAGGTGTTAGATAATTTGATAAGCTAGTACTATGGTGACTACAGGATCCAGCTACCACCACTTAAGTAGCCGGTTCCTTCTCTGGAGACTCAACAACAAAGACAAATCCAGCTAAACTACGTGCTAACAAGAATCTAACAAGAATCTAACAAGAATCTAACAAGAATCTAACAAGAATCTAACAATAAGACAATAAGTTATAAACTGTTATGCTCTTTGATATATTTATACCTTATTGATACTATGGTCGTTGATGATTCCTCAAAGAGACAAAGCGGAACGGCTTATTTAACTTTGAGAGAAACGTGGAGTCGAAAAACTCTTTACCAGAATAATGGTAAGGATTGTTCTGGAATAGCCATCATTGTGAGAAGTACTATGATGGGCATGACATGGACTTTCCAATGGACGAACTACTATGATGGCCTGGCCATTGTTAGTATTGGAGTAGGCTTCATGATACCTCTAAAGACAAGGCCTTGCTTATGGTGGAACGAACATAAGCTATAAGTTTATACGACTATAAGGCTAGAAGCTAGAAGCTGGAAGCTAAAAGCTTTTAAGGCTTTGGTAAGACCTTATGAGACCCTATAAGACTATAGTAAAGCTATGTACGAGGCATCGAGATTCTCTCCATCATTCTGGGGTATAGAGGCAGATTTCCTTCTGAGAATATCTAACAAAAAGAAAAACTAGTAACGATAAAATTAATAAATGTTATAAACCTTAGAGACTTCGAGCCAGTGATTCTTTATTGAAATCAGTCTATTTTCAAACATTCAATTAATTAAGTAAGTAGGTAAGAATTTGGAATAGCCTATTCCATCTCACCATGAGGCTGATCTTACCTACTTTAGCAGCCAAAAAAAAAAAAAAAAAAAAAAAAAAAATTAGGCCTAAAGTTGGGATCTTATCCAAAAAAGAGTTTTAAGCCCTTTTTAGAAGTCATTGAAACACACTGTGGACGGGATACTTACTCCATTGCACAAAAAAAAACCGTTTTTCCTGAGTCTCACAAAAATTCTGCCACCAAAAATTCTACAGTTCCTATCAACAATTTTGCTGAACCCCTCAATAGTTCCACCAAGTCTTTTACCTGTTGAGCTCATCCCAAAGTCTACTTCTGACAAGCCACTTTTGGACCAGAAAGGAAAACGGAAAAGGGAGAAAAAAGGGACGGAGAAAAAAGGGACGGAAAAAAAAAGGACGGAGAAAAAAAGATGTGCGTGGATTTAGTGAGATGGTGAGAGTGACTGTGAGAGCGACTGTGGTATATACATAGTGGGATATGGATAGGAATGAGTGGTATATAGAATGTTATATATAGACGGTTATAGTTACAGGTGTGGCTCAGTATTTGAACTTCCACCCCACCCCAATCTGCAGTTCTGATTAACTTTCTCAGTCGCTATTCTATTGACAGTGTCTAAACTTTTAATCGCATTTTCACCGTAGTCTTAGCAGCCCACTAAGCTTTCTTCAGCAAAGCTCCATTAAATTAATTAACGAACAAAGTAGTTAACTTATTAAAAAAAGGTTCAACAATAATCTAACAATGATATATTATGAAATACTATGATACTATTATACTATGATATACTACTACACAGTGATATACAATGATACTATGATACTATGATATACTATGATACTATGATATACTATGATATACTATGATATACTATGATATTTTTGTGTTTTTGGTTTCATTGTATTTTTCCATAGCTATTAAATCTCCACATTCATGTCTCCATCTTCGTATCTCCATCTGTATGTGTCCATATTTATGTCTCCATCCTCGGGTCTTCTTCTTCATCTCTGACATTGAGGTGGGTGCAAAAGATGCGCGCGTGCAGCAGACGCGACACCCACTCTTCTTTCCAACTCATGGTCGAACTCGCCTCAGGGCTCCCCAACGGACGCACGTACTCGTGGATCCATCTCCGCACCAATGCCTATAAATGCAAGTCGCCTGCCTCATCCACTGGTTTGTCCTATAAGGCGAAACACCTCTTGCTTTTGGCGGACGATACGGCCCATGCCATTGTTTTTGGCGTGGAGGTCTACGTGTACTTCACATTACTGAACCATCACACGACAAGACAAATCTTTGTGCCCAAGGCAGATACAACTGGGTTAGGAGGACGTTTTTCGGCAGCCACGGTCATGGAATGGTATTTGGATCTTCTTTTGGGTCTAGGTCCGGAGGTGTACTTTGAAACAGGCGGCACAGACCAAGAAATTGGGGATTTGAATCCGGAAAAAAAGAATGGAAGTCGGAATGATAGTGGGGTAAAGATTGATGGGACGAATATTGGGGTTAAGGGAGATGAGAAGAATAGTGGGGAGAGTGACATCATTAGTGAGTACTCAGTTGTGAATGATCTACGCAGGATGGGCCGGGATTTCGCCCAAAAAGGAAAAATCCCGGTGGCTGCTTATGAAGTCTCGGGAAAACCAGTCCAGAAACTTCCTCTTCCGGAAACTCATTCCGAGTCCATCAAGATCTCCATGTTCACCAGAGCTGCAGATGCATACCTTTTCCCCGACTCACAGAAAAACCCGGGGAAACACGTGGCTTCGGGGAACAATCTCTTTAAATGGTGGCTTGTTGTGCTACAGAAGGTCGTGTCTAAATATCAAAAATGGGAATTGAAGGCAGATATTCCTGGGTCAGACTCCAATGCTGTGGGGCGTCTCTTGCCTGCAGGATGTTCTGTGGGTACAATCTACCCATTGGAAGCGGACGTGCTCAAAACCATCCCTGTGTTTCCAGATGACCCTAAGGGTCGATTTCTTGAACACTTGGTGGTGGAAAACCGCGTACTGCATATGACCGTGGCTCAGTTCTGGCATGAGCTTGGATACAGGCAGGAATTCCGTCTAGGCAATGTGGTGGGCATCATTGGGGCAGAGGGTCCATCGGTTTCTCCACAGGAAACCCGTACCGCCCAATTTCTCCAGGATTCCACCCTTGTTTCGGTGAAAAAGTACAAGAAGCTCCGAGATTATGTCAAAGGACACGATTACAGCAAGCTAGACGATATACAGGAGGTATGGGACCATGGATTTCGTGAGTTGTGTATTCGGCAAAAGGTTAAGCTTCAAGAGCTGCATATTACAGGCACACGTGAGGCCAAAAGACCTCAACAACCAGGGCCACAACCCACTCTGGTCAATGTGCTCCAGGTCAAGAAGCGTCCTGCAGTCAACAACATCAATGGCTTAGTCAAGAAAAAGAAGTGATCGTCTTCATGTGATAGTCAGTCATTATTCTGTTAATGGTCATGATGTCATGACCATGCTCAGTCAATAGCCTATTATGATGGTCAGTCAATAGCCTATTATGATGGCCAGTTCTGTCTATTATGGATGGGCCAACTTCTTCCAAATTGACTGCCAAAATGAATGGCTTATGTATAAAGGGTGTATCTATGTGGTCCAGAGCAGACTGTAGACTCTGTCTATGGACACAGAGTGTGTGTATATACCATAGCAGAATATCAATATAATATAGTGTGCAGTGTATTATGTGACCTGACAACGAGTAATATTGCTAGGATAATATATGGTGATTTCAAGATCCTTTAATTAAAGATGTCCTGCATATAAACCGAGAGGTCTCCAAGAAACCTTAAATTCCCACATAAATTCGATTGTGAGTCAAAAAAACGCTTGACGGTATTTTTTCAAAGATAAATTACCAATATTCACTGTTTATAAGCTCACAACGCTTTTGGCCGTGGAGAATAAGATGTGTCTAGAAAACAGTTGTATGCAGTCCGAGGTAAAAATCCACCATTAAACTTTTTTTCACCAATTTAAAGCCATAAAATCAAAGGAAAGAAGGTTTAATATTGGTTACTTTGATCCCAAGCATTTTCATGATGTTTTCGATTTTTGTCCCCATCATAGATTTTTGTCCAGAACATGTATCGCTGCGAAAAAATTAAGAAATAGTAATATAGTATGGGTAACTACCCAGAAATGAGTACACAATAAAATTACAATCACCCGGAACTTCCTAAAAAGGAAAGTCTAAGAGTGACACCCAAGTCTTACTAAGTAAAATAAAAAAAATAAACAAACAAATCAGGTTTTCAATACCAGAGTCTGCTACTCAATAAGTATCAGACACTAAGTATCACAGAGTATCACTACACAGCATAGACACCGCACCACACTACACCACACTACACTACAACACACTCCAACACACTCCAACACACTCCAACACACTACAACATACTACAACATACTACAACACACTACCATGGACTAATGGGTATCAGGCTGACATACAATTAAATCAGTCAGTAGTCAGCAAGTCAACAGTAACCAGTGATTTGAGTAATCCTTTGTAGTCGTCTATTGTGAGTCTGTTGTGAGTCTATTGTGAGTCTGTTGTGAGTCTATTGTGAGTCTGTTGTGAGTCTGTTGTGAGTCTGTTGTGAGTCTGTTGTGAGTCTGTTGTGAGTCTATTCAGCTAGACAGACTATACACTACACTACATTCCTCCACCATAGTACCGTTTTTATCTCCTTGAGGAAGCATCATATAGAGTACACAACAGAAGTGAAATATGAAAATCACTCAATGAAAAAATACGCAATGAAAAAGCACTCAATGGAAAAGCACTCGATGGAAAACCACCAAAAGCACAGAAATAACAAAAGCACAGAAATCCCTTAATGCACAGAATAAACAGGAATGAACAGAAATTAGTAAAATTGCCTAAAATTTCTAATCACTTCCCTATCGGTGCTGGAGCCACACAGTGTGCGAGTATGATTAGTAATCCATCACACGGCTCCGGAGACGGCGAATCGCACCACCAAAACCAGACCAGAGCAGAGCAGACCAGATCTACACTGCACTGCACTGCAACCAAACCAGACCTTACCCTACGACCAAATAAAACCATACCACAAACATAAACATAAACATAAATCCATAAATCAATTATTAATGATTCTAAGGGTATGAACTTCTTAACTCTAGGTTAATCATAATTTAACTTATCAAATCATATGATCCTTAGTGAGACAGACACCATGACAGTATGAGTATGGCTGCATGAGTATGACAGAATGAGTATGACAGAATGAGTATGAAAGTATGGCTATGACAGTAAGAGTATGACAGAATGAGTATGACAGAATGAGTATGACAGAATGAGTATGAAAGTATGGCTATGACAGTAAGAGTATGACAGTATGACTATGACAGTATGAGTATGACCATGACAGTATGAGTATGACCATGACAGTATGAGTATGAGTATGAGTATGAGTATGAGTATGAGTATGAGTATGAGTATGAGTATGAGTATGAGTATGAGTATAACTGTATGACAGGTAAAATGAGTATGGAAGAGGTATATGGAGGGAGTATATGGAGGGACGGAACGCGGAGGGGAAGAACCGCAAGCCGCAAGTTGCAAGCCGCACATCTGGCTCAAAGGTTTTTCCGCACTCCTTCGTCTCACCCTCTTGTTTTTGCCTCTACCAAAATAACCTCACTATAAAAGAAACCCATCCGCACCTCCATTTCCAAGTAGTGCAGCATCCATTATATTTCATTTAGCCTCTGTTTAGTTCTAATAATTCAGTTCGTTGTCAATTAAGTTGGTTGTTAATTCAGATAGTTGTTCATTCAATCAGTTGTTAATTAAGTTAGTTTTCAATTCAGTCAGTTGTCAATTAAGTTGGTTGTTAATTCATTCAATCGTCAATTCAGTCAATCGTCAATTCATTCAATCGTCAATTCATTCAATTGTCAATTCATTTAATTGTCATTCAGTTAGTTTGGGAATATGTCAAAGGTTGTTATTATAGGAGGCAGTTATGCTGGACTTATAGCCGTTTCTGTGGTGGCAAAACATGACCCTTTGGCCTTCATTACATTGATTTCTCCCTCCACTCACGCATACTTTAACGTGGCTGCTCCTCGGTTGGTGGTGCAACCGGAATTGGAGGAGAAGACGGTGTTTGCCGTGGATGACATTGTGCGGAACAACTCCAACGGTAAAGGGACGTTTATTTTGGGTTCCGCCACCAATGTGGTACCAGAGGCAAATTTAGTACATTATTCCAGTGCCTCTGGAGAGTCGGGAGAAATTAACTATGACTTTCTTATCGTCGCGTCCGGTACACAGACTGCTTGGGCAGGGTTCAAAACCAACCTTGATTATACTGAAGCCCAGAAGGAAATCAAACATGCAAGCTCGGCATTAAAAACTGCAAAGAAGGTGGCCATCATTGGTGGTGGTCCTACAGGCGTGGAAACTGCAGGCGAGATTTCAAATGAATACCCTGACATTGAAGTCGACTTGTATACAGGCCAAGCTGTTTTGGCTGGGCTACCTCCATCCTTAGGGTCTGGTGCCAATGAAAAATTGAAGAAACTTGGAGTTAATGTTATTCTGGGTGTATATGTCAAGAGGGTTTCTTCAGAAGATGGAAAAGACTCTTTGGTGGTGGAAAAAGGCCCCAATGTGGGCACAGAGACTGCATACGACCTCATCCTCGATTGTTATGTCACCAAGCCATATTCCGAATATCTTCCTGATTCCATCAAGGACAAAAAGGGCTATGTGGTGACAAACAAGGCACTTTTGGTGGAGGGTCACTCCAACATTGCTGCTTTTGGCGATATTGTTTCCGGAGGAGGCCTGACCATTGTGGATATCAAGATGGGCCAAAAGGCAAAGCTCACCCAGACCTTCCAGAAATGGTTGAATGGAGGCACTGAGCCAAAGTCCTTTTTACCTTCCATAAAGAACCTCTTCTCTAAACCGGCGCTGGATGCAGGTCCCTACCAGCCCGTGGATAATACCTACGTGATTCCCATCTCACGCAATGGTGGTGTGGGTATGCTCTTTGGCTGGGGGGTGCCCAACTTCGTGGTGTACTTTGTCAAGGCCAAGAGCTTCATGATAGAGACTGCACGCACCCTGTTCCAGCCATAGCCTTCTTGATAATGTGTTATATAATCTGATTTTGTATATTTTCATTATACTTATGGATTGAATATTGAATTCATAAGAACTAGAATTCAACAATAATTACTTCTGAATTTAATTAATCAATAATTATGGTGGTGCTATATGCAGGCACACTTTGGGATTACCAAGTATATATCTCAGAAGAAAACTTCAAAAATAAGCTATAAAAACATCTTCTTTACTACTATTTGAGTTTTTTTAGCTTTTCATGGATATTTGTTTCTTTGATTTCATATTTTTAGTGAACTTCGTATTGGTGTACGGGTTTTCATATACAATATAATATAGTATAGTATAGTTCCGAAATCACATGATAGATTCTTACAAAAAACCTTGACTTTATCTAAATAAGTCAAGAAGAAATATAAGGAACCACATGATATATTTTAGTGATTAATTTTGGTCTTTTAAAGTTTCTCCTTATGGCCTTGAGTATCACGTGACTGCCATACTATTCGTAACTAATATACTACCACTCAAACTACTAGTACTTAAACACCATTTATGTACTCTCCTCATGGTACTGGTACTTCTCAAACTTCCTCATACTACTGTAATACTCCATTAAAAGACTTTTATATGCACCATACGCAGGGCTCAACCCATAGAGGTATTATGAAACCTAACCATTAGACCTAGCAATGACCTTTTTAATCCTTCACCTATGAATTAGAATACCATTATAGCATTGATATATACCACAATTTAATCTACCACACTATATACTATATACTATATACTATACTGTTATCACTGATAGAGCTACCATAGCTAGTACCCTACCGTAGTTAGTACCCTACCATAGCTAATACCCTACCGTAGCTAGTACCCTACCTATAGAGGCATTCTGAGTGGACTCTTGCAATTTATCGTGCAATGGCCATTTAAGACCATCACAAAACATGTAGCAGTCTCGTATACGAAATCTTAGGAACAGTCATTGATAGTGCTAATGTGTATGCAAAAGCTTTCCGTGACTAGATCGTGACTATCGACAAGTATATCACCATCACTTTAACTTCAAGCACCACGACATTGCCTGGAAACTTCAAGTAGCACTAATCTCTGCATCTAGATCGGCGGTCTCTTCAGAAGACGTTGCTATCATGCTGTCACAGGTATTGTTAATGGACAAGCTATTGTGAGTCCAATCTCGAGTTCTTACCCCCCCAACAAAAAAAAAAAAAAAAGACTGCTGGTAAAGAAGCTCCAGTCACTAGCTCAAGTGAAGAGAATGGAACTTCGAATATCATTAATGTTATCACTGTCACCAATGATAACGGCATCGAGACTGAGATGGCCGCTCTGTTGGTTAAACTGACAAATGCTATGTTTGTAAGGCATCCACCGCTACTACTGTGACTGTTTCTGATGATACAACGATCTGTGGTGTTGTTTACACTATTACTTCTCTTGTTCCTGTCACAGCTGAGTTCAGTCACAGCTGAGTTCACTCACAGTGACACCACTACAACGATAATTCAATAACCTTGAGTATAGTTAAATTCGACCAGACCTCATTGACTGCGTTAGGTTCTTCCACGACCATTGCTCCATTCACCTCTTCCACAAACGGAACTGCAGACATTGATCCCATGTTGCACTGACTATGAACATCTATCCCTAGAAACTCGGTAGCTGATCTGACTCATACCTTATGTGACACTTTAACTGAAATATACCTCAAGACACCTTATCTGACACCTTATCTGACACCTTACCTGACACTTTATACTTCTCGAAAGTTATAGGAAGCTCAGGTTCCTGCTAATAAGGAACGACTAAAAAATAACTTAGTACCTTGATGTTACAACAAGAAAGTAACAAGTGTTGTTTAGTAGTATAATCATACTATTAAACTGCTTAGTACTATCATGGTAGTGCATCCATCGATGTAGCGTTCCATGATACAACGAGAAGAGAATTTGTATTATAACAGTTGATTATATAAATGATCCAAAAAACAACAACAAAAGAAACAAAAGAAACAAAAACAAGTGTAAAAAAACAAAAAAAAAAACGTGTAAGAATATTTATACCTTTTATTAATATAGATTCAACTCAAGAATTAATTGATTTATTAGTTATATGTATAGGTGGAAAAAAAGTTGTAGAGAAAAAAACAAACATAAATGAGTAGCATGAATTGTTTCAAGTAAACCATATTTATCTAAAAATTTTCTATTGTTTTAGCTAAATAAATACTCCCTCTGGAGTCAGCGCGGGGGCGGAAGACGAAGGCGTGATCCGAGTTGGAACAGTGGTAGTGCAACGGGAGAGCGATGGAAGAGAAGTAGCACCCTCTGATATAAAAAGGTGTTTTGAGCTGGGCGAGAACTTCTTCCTATTTTTGTTCCATTTTTCGACGGAGGTTTGGGAACATATAAGCTCGGTAAAAAGGATTGAGGGAACTTCCGACGGAGAGCATGTAGATCAAGACTAACGTCAGAAAAATAGAACTCAGTAAAATCCTCAAAGGTAGCCATGCCATGGCACTATCGAAAACCAGGAGTGGTTCATAGCTAAAGAAACGGTGGCCAGACCGATTAAGGGAAGTGGGTCAAGGTAGACACAGCGTACAGAACGAGGGGGCACCAATTTTGGAGAGAGCAAGGCCCGGAGGCGGCGAGACAAGATCCTTAAAAAAAATTACACTTCGAGAAATTAGAAACTATACCATAAGCTACATATTATGGTTTACATTTAGAACCTAAATTAAATAGAACATTTCTGAAGCAGCTATGAAAGCTGCTTTATCAGCCATTTCATTAAGTAGAATGGGAGATGCTTCATTTATTATATTTATAGGTACAACTTTCTTTTTTTTTGATTTAGTACTGTGATTCTGCAGTATAGTGTATAGATCATAGAATATAGAGTATAGATCATAGAATATATAGAGTATGAATAGGTGGATAGAGCATTGGGCAGTATTGTATAAGTATTAGGAAGGTGAACAAAGTAATAGAGTACCACTGACTATAAGTTGAATTATGGTCCTTTATTTTTATTCATCGTTGTGTAGAGTATTAGCATTGTGTATTGGCATTGTGTATTGGTATTGTGTATTGGTATGTAGTATAGTAGTATAGTAGTATAGTAGTATAGTAGTATAGTAGTATAGTAGTATAGTAGTATAGTAGTATAGTAGTATAGTAGTAGAGTAGTAGAGTGTAGTATTAGTAGAGTGTAGTAGTAGACTAGTAGAGTGTAGTAGTAGACTAGTAGAGTATAGTAGTATAGTGCTGGATATCCATTGTAATGATCAGATGGAGTAGTCTTCATAATACCTTTATAGGCCGGGCACTGCTCATGGGAATCTAACAATCATCCTCTAACAAATTGGCTAAGATTAAATAGCCACAGAAGGCAGACAAGTGTGTATTGTAACTGACACCTTTGATGCTCAAATAGTAGATTTACCAAGATCATTGGATTACAATGATAGGAGTAGACATGTCAGATCCACTATCGGTGGTGCTCTACCTATTGTGGTATGATAAACTCTAGCCTAGTATAGAGTAGTATAGTATAGAGTAGTATAGTATAGAGTAGTATAGTATAGAGTAGTACAGTATAGTGTAGAGTATTTTATTGTGTATTGGTATAATACCGTAGTGCAGAGAAGTATGGTGTGGAGTACACAGTAGTAGTATACAGTAGTAGTATACAGTAGTAGTATACAGTAGTAGTATACAGTAGTAGTATACAGTAGTAGTATACAGTAGTAGTATAGTATAGTATAGTCTAGTGTTATACTCCGGTTACGTCAGGTACTTTGGGTACTATGTTCATTCGCCGATGATACCTCCCTTGGAGGAATCTGAGGTACTCAAATACTTTTAGAAAAAAGGGTATACGGCTTAGCACGAGAAAGATAACATTAGAGATGAGCGCCTTTCAAACTTCGTACGACGTTGGGACACAGCATGTTGAAGTGACCATTGTTAGGACTAGACAGTGTAGGCTCAAAATACCCAATACGTAGGGCACTATGTATGGTGGATCTAACATGTAGAATATTGAACCAATGCATGCGCTGCATTCCAAAAGTTTATGAATGAAGGTTTCCAATACCTTCCACAGGAAATTATTTTAGTCTTCTCAAAGGACGAAGAAGACCATAAGAAACATCAAACGATTGCACGTTGATGCTAAGAGAAAACAACTCCATTACCTAATCTTAGATAGTTATGGTCTGACATAGATATCATCAATTAGCTAAGATTATTCATACCGCTGTTTGGGTGAGTTCCTACTACTAGTAGCTGATCAGAAGACGCAGTCATCTTTAGGTCATTGTTCCTGGAGATCCTTCATAACTTAGAAGCCCATTAGAAGCTCATAACCCTTGCGAATACAGGTTAGAGCCTCAGGTCGCATAATAATTCTAACATTTGGTCCATTGTTGTAGTGTATTGGTGTAGTGTAGAGTAGTATAGTGGAGTAGAGTCTAGTATAGTATAGTATAGTATAGAGTAGTAGAGTAGAGTACAGTAGAGTATAGTGTAATGTAGTACAGTAGAGTATAGTGTAGTGTAGTATAGTAGAGTAAAGTATAGTGGAGTATAGTCTAATATAGTCTAGTATAGTGTAGAGTAGTAGTGTAGAGTAGTATAATATAGAGTGATATATTATAGTTAGAGTAAGATAGTATAGTATTGTGTATTGGTATAGTATAGTGTATTGGTATAGTATAGTGTATTGGTATAGTATAGTGTATTGGTATAGTATAGTGTATTGGTATAGTATATTGTATTGGTATAGTGTAGAGTGTTAGTATAGTATAGTGTAGTATGGTATTGGTGGAATGTATTGGTGGAATGTATTGGTGTAGAGTACGGTGTGGACGGGAATAGTGTGGACTGGTAGGAGTAGAGGGAGGCGCAATTCTATTAGAGTGTTCCATGGAATGGTTGCGAATTGCCACACGTGACCTGGCCCCCAAACCTGCACAATGACCAGCAGCAACCTTCGGCCAGGTTGGACAAATTTCCCAATCTCCTCAACCACATTTGGCTGTAATAGGAAGTTGAAGTGGGTTAAAAGGGGGAAAAAAGGGGCGGGGGGTCTTTAGATGCACTCCCCCGAAATTTTAGGTGAAACACTCCTTTGGTTGTCCTGCACCACCGTCCCTCTCCTAAGCAATCTTACATCATAGCAAGTATACCGCGATTCGCAACTGCTCCACACATGACCATGCCCGGTGTATATAAAGCAGCCCACCCCCCCTCCAAGACCACTTTCTCATCTTCCCTATTCATCTTCTAATTCATATTCGCTCCCAATACTTTTTATATTGAAACGAATAAAGCTTGAATAGAAACTCATCACTGAATATCAAAACACTGACACTCTAAACAACACAATATGTTTCGTCTTGCTGCTAGAAACCTTAGAGTCGCTACACTCCCTTCTGTTCCCTCCAGAACATTGATGATCTCCAGAGCAAACTTTGGTATTGTGGATGCTGCAAAAGATGTGTTGGATAAAGCAAACAAGAAAACTGGTGAGGTGTTGGCATCCACCATTGACAAGACGGAAAAGGCTACCCCTTCTGCAGACCAGATAAAAGAAACCGCAGCCAACGCTGCTTCCACAGTTAACAAGAAGACCGGCGAAGTGTTGGCCGATGGAATCAAGAAGGCTGAAAAAGTTACGCCTACCAGTAGTGCCGAAGCTAAGGAGGCTGCTGAAAAGGCCAAGGATGCTGCTACTAATGCTGCCTCTACTGCTAACCAAAAGGCCGGAGAAGTGTTGGCCGATGGTATCAATAAGGCAGAGAACGCCACGGAAAACGCAAAGGATTTGGCTTCAAAGACAAAGGACAAGGCCGAGGCTAAGGGTAAGGTGGTCAAGAACGCTGCTGGCTACAAGGACTTGCAGGACAAGGGAGCCAAGGTGGAGTCCGAGCAGAATCGTCCTGACGATGCAGTTTAGTTACTTAGAAACGCATTAATAAATAAGCAAAAGGATTAGGGATTTAGTAAACGATTAATAAATGAGCAAAAGGATTAGGGATTTAGTGAACGGTTTTGGTATAAGGTTTTGGTAGACGTTTTTGGTAGACATTTTTGATAGACGTTTTTGGTGGAGGCTTATTGGTAGCTGTATATTATAGATAAATAGAGCTAGATTATCAAATAATCATAGCCAAGTCCTGGTTCATGCAATTAACTCAATCAACTCAATCAACTCAATCAATTCAATCAATGAAGTCAACTCAATCAATGCAGTCAGTGTCTCAGTATTCAGTGGACTCGACTTATTATCACTTAACATAATGCCAATCTTGTGGTAACAGTCTGTATCAATATCATTGGATAGACTAACGGAGCGTAGTACTCTATGGAGCTTGATATTGTTAAGTTTTGGTATGGGTTTCCATGGGCAATGGCACAATGCATTTAATGAACCAACTGCAAAGTAGCTGAACCAACTGCACAGTAGCTGAACCAACTGCACAGTAGCTGCATCAAAGATGATCAAATAAGTGGTTCATGTCTTCTTTATTTCTTCATGGATATGAGACGTTAACTCAGCTTAGCTAAATTTAGCTAATAGACCTCAATTTATGACTAAGACCTCGAAGACATAGATATTGATCTAGATTTGTAGACCATCACCATCGAACTTGTTCATAAACGTTCAATGATCTCAAATGCACTTAGACTAGACTTTAACCTAGACCAAACGACTAGACACTAGATGAATTAATTACTCATCTGGCGACTTTAGGGTCTATGGAAACGTTTTCGCCTTGAACAGACGTTGGAGGCTGCACATCCTCGAGTTTCCGCCTTCTCTCGATGATCGCCAAGAAGTTCAGTGGCACGTAGCCCACCTTGCCTGTTCTCAGACGCACCTTCCACCACTTACTCTCGTTCCCAAGCGGATCAAGCTTGGACAAAATGGCCACAAGCTCCTTGGGTTTCAACTCGATCTCGATGTTGGGGTTTTCGGGGTTAAATTCATAGAGTGCTTTGGCAAACTCCAAGCTTTCTGCATCCACAGCGCCACGAATGCCTGCACCCATGCCCTGCTGCTCTTGGAGCCTTCTTTGCTGTTGCATCTGCTGCTGCTCGTTAAGTCTCTGGATGGCCTTGCTTAGTAAGTAAGGGATACCCACGGAGGCAGCCAAGAATAACAAAAGCGGCTTGAACGAGATGCGGGGAGCACCCTTATTGTTGCGTCTCATTGAGTCCTCCAACTTCTTCTGCTTGGACTCGAACTTGCCGAACTCCTTGGCGTTGAGCCCATAGTTATATGTGCGGCCCGTAATCTTGTAGAAAATCTTCTTGGCGAACTTGATGATGGCAAAGATACCTAGAAGCGAGCCCAAGGCGTTTTTAAGGTTGCCAAACTGTTCAGCTAGCGAAACCATGGTGAAAAACGACGAATGCGTGGCCATATAAGTGGCCTCTAACATCTGGGCAAAGCCTCCGACGGCTCCGATGATGGACTCGATGAGCTGGAAAGTTGCTTGAGGTCCTTCGCCGAAACCAGGACCATTCATGCCGCCTTGGCCATAGTTGGAGCCACCATACATACCGGAACCATACATGCCGGAGCCATAACCAGAACCGTACATTGACAGCCCGTATCCAGAACCGTACATGCCCGAGCCGTAACCACCACCTCCATACATCGACAGCCCGTACATGCCCGAACCATAGCCAGAACCGTACATGCCCGACATTCCCGAGCCGTACATACTGGAGCCACCATAACCGCCATAGCGAGAGGAGCCATAGCCACCATAAGTATTCCCGAGACCTGACCCCATTCCCATACCCATTCCCGTGCCCGAAGCACCAATACCCATGGAACTGGAAGGGTCCGCTAGAGAAGTGGGTCTTTCTGGAATCAGAGACTCCGCTAGCAGTCCTCCTGCAGGCAAGGCACCAATTCCAATTCCATTCCCAATTCCATTTCCATTTCCATTTCCATCAGTAGCTGTAGATGTAGATGTAGATGTAGATGTAACAGAAGCCATATTCGAAACACCTCCTTGGTTTTCCCAGGGTTTAGCTCTGGGTGTGCTCATAATCAATGGTGAGGAGAAGTTTGGGTGAGATAGAAAGAGAGAGAGAGAGAGAGAGAGAGATTTTTGGTTGATCACTCTTTCCTGCAGGAAGGTCCGTCTCCACCCTCTCCCCCCAAGAAGATCCCCAATCCGCACGTCCCCAATCCGCACGTGAACCGAGGCCGTCGCACCCTCACCCTCTCACTGAGTCGCACCCACAATTGAATTCCTCTCATAGTCCGCCTCTCTCAGAATCCGCCTCGCACCCTCAGTCACATCCGAACTCTGGCAAATTCGCACACTGTTAGATCCTCTCACTGTTAGATCCTCCCACTGTTCTCACAGTTACAGTGTTTTTCAAAATCATTCAAACCAGCCGCTAGATTTAAGAAGTCAGAAGATTGAATTCTAATGAAAGTTGGTGTTTGAAATATTATGTCATTTGGTTTGAAAGACTGGGCGGAGGAGAACTAAACTTTTTGAATTATCATTAGGTTTATTTTTGCTAGTTCTGGTTCCAAACGTTTTTCTCCCATTGGTTTGAATAGTTTTGAAAATCACTGTAGACTTCTCATAGTCACACTTCTCATAGTCACACTCCTCCTAGTCACACTCCTCCTAGTCAGACTACTCTCACTGTTAGACTACTCTCACTGTTAGACTACTCTCACTGTTAGACTACTCTCACTGTTAGACTCCTCACAGTCAGAATCGGTGTAGTGAAGTATCATTAGACTTAGACTTTAAAGAGAGTATGGAGTATAGAGTACGGAGTATAGAGTATGGAGTATAGAGTATGGAGTATAGAGTATGGAGTATAGAGTATGGAGTATAGAGTATAGTGAATAGTGGTGTAGTATATAGTATATAGTATAGAGTACAGTGATTTTCAAAACTATCCAAACCAACGGGGCAAAATGGTTCGAACCAAGAAGACAGAATGGTTCAAACCAGCGGGGCAAAATTTAACAGACCAATAATTCAAAAGATCTCGTAACCCTTCCTCACAGTCTTTTAAACCAAATGAAGTAATGTTTCACACAAACTTTCATTACAATTCAAGATCCTGAATTGTTAAATCTAAAGACTGGTTTGAATAATTTGAAAAACACTGTATATAGTGGTTTAGTATATGGTTTAGTATATGGTTTAGTATATGGTTTAGTATATAGTTTAGTATATGGTGTAGTATATAGTTTAGTATATGGTGTAGTATATAAGTATATAAGTATATAAGTGTATAAGTATAGTGCTATGGTAGTATTGAAATATTTAGTGGTGCAGTATATAGAGATAGCATATTAGACTCGCACAGGCATTAGCACAGGCAAATTGGCGCACAGTTACTCGCACCTTCAGACTCTCCTCGGATCGTCACCGTTAGATTCGCACCCACTCAGTCCCATTTCGCAGTCTAAGTACTATTCTACTCTACTCTACTGGCCTACTGGTCTATAAGTCTACTGGTCTATAAGTCTACTGGTCTATAAGTCTACTGGTCTGCTGGTCTACCAGTCTACCAGTCTACTACCATTCTAAAACCTAATACTATACTGGTGTACTACTCTTATCCTGCACTGCTCTACTGTGCTCTGTTAGTGGACTGCTCTGTTAGTGGACTGCTATCTGAATGTTAGATTATGCTATTAAAAGATTTCACCAGTATTTGCAAGGGTATAAACATCTAAAGGGGGTTGTCAATATAATGAGTCTTTCCAGGAACGATAACCTAACGGTGTTTCTGGAGTATTCTAGAAGGCTACTTATTATTAGTAGGAACTCACCCAGTCAGTTACTAATGAGTAAGGAGTCTGGTTTAAATGAATAGGGAAATATGGGAATAGGGGAATATGGGAATAGGGGAATATGGGAATAGGGGAATATGGGAATAGGGGAATATGGGAATAGAATAGAGGTTGTGGTGAGAGCCAAAGCAGTGCTTAATCTCTGGTCAATCAGTACATGGTTTCAAAACTCACATATGTAGTTTACTATGCTTCCTTGAGGATCAATCACTTTCGACAAACACTTTCGACAAACACTTTCGACAAACACTTTCGACAAACACTTTCGACAAACACTTTCGACAAATTCACCAGAGTCAATAGTATGAGCTAATATTCGAAACCATCATTTATTATTGTATCTTCTCTTGAACAGCTATATAAGCACCTTAGATTTCTTTCTTGGAGGAATTCCCATGTAACTGAAATCTATCAGTAAGGTGCTAGTAAATCTAAGTATTCCGTAGTGATAAGTCAATACTAGAAAGTCAGTATTAAGCTTACCCAAACAATGCTCCATTCCAAATTGTTCAAGCCACGAAAACAAAGATTATAAAAGACCCAATAGTGATGGGTAAGAGTAACCAAGAGCAGTACAATGATGCACTGGAGCAGCAATGATGTACTGGAGTAGTACACTGATGTACTAAAGCAAGCTGAGATAGCTAAGTGTCCTTTTTCCTTGATACACCACCATTGATAAATACTAGTCAGTACTGATAGCACTGGCATAGTAACACTGGTGGAGTATTGATTGAGTATTATGAAGCTACCCAGTCAATGAGTGTCCATATCATAATACCTGAAGAAACCAGTCATGTCCATTTTCATGTATCATCCAACCATTCTTTCATCCGTTCAAACTTCACCCGTTTATTCCAACCTGTCCTAGTGTATAGCCATAATAACTAGCATAGTTTGGATTGCTTTGTACGAAAGTGTAGCTTCATCGGAAATTCACCAAGATCCAGCCACTCACTGGAGTCACTGGTCACCAATCATCAGTCACTAGTCACCAATCACTAGTCACCAATCACCAGTCACTGGTCACCAGAATCACTGTGTCTAGCACCGTGAATCTGATTGAATCTTACTCTTCATTTGGATCCATCTTCGATTGCTGAGTAAGACAAAGTGACTTTGTCTTGATCTTCATCTGAATCCATCTCCTAAGTTGCTTGCTGAGTTGATCAGAATTGAATTTCCTTCCTCTTTGAGGATTTCAAGGAAGTGGCTCCAGCGATGAGCTCAACCGGTTCAAGTGAATGTACACATCCGTACCGTAGCCCTCCATGGAGATAAGCTTCAAGTCTCCGCCAAAGTATTGCGCATAGAGCCGCGAAATTGGCAAGCCGTAGCCAAAGCCTGCCATGGGCGCCTTAAAACTGGTTTGGCTCTCCGAGTCCAATGTGGGCAACTTATCCACCGTGGTGTACAAGTAAGTCCAGATGAGCGGGATCTCACTCCGGGCAATTCCCCCGCCCTCATCCGAAATCTTGATGGCTATATCCTCGTAGCCTTCGGAAATGATCACTTTGATGGCCGGAAACTTCAAGTCATTGAGATCGATATCTTCTGCTTTCAACTTGGGGTTTTCCCGCATCATCTGCTCCTTAAGGATAGGCGTATGGAACTCGATGGTTGCTCGAAGCGAGTTCTTTAACACCTCGAAAAACATATGGATCAAGTGGCCTGGAACGTACATGAAATTGATCAGTTCTTGGGAAGCAATGAGCTGGATTTCCGGTGCTTCAAAGAGTCCATAGTACTCCTCACAGATATATTTTGCCGTTTCCACAGCATCCTCTGCGATTTCCTTGACGTTGCACTCGGTGCAAATAACCCCGACGTAATTGTTGCGGGCTGACCGTTTAGGTTCGCCATTGGACCCGTTCATAAGGTTTGAAATCCGTTGTCTTGTCGGCAGAGCCTGCGACATATTGAGAGCAATGTGCTGACCAATAAGCATCCGGATACCGATTCTCAGCATGTAGAAACGGTCCAAAAACGTCTGGATGGCCAGATTCACCTGCACCAACTTGTGTTCAGTCTTCCATTCCTGCACACCCTGGGCCATGGTGGCCACGGTGGCATCGTGTCTCTTTTTGATCTTCAGGAGTGCATCCAAAACGCTCTTGTTATAGTCATATACCTCCTTGGGCCACACTATGTTGCTAGGGCATGGGTTAAAGTAGCTCTTGCCGAACGTAGGGGCATCGGCACACGTTTTCGGAGGCACGGCGGCGGTGGAATGGGAAGTATGGGGTCTAACCACAATTCCATCATCGGAAAACACATTGTTAACAGCCGGATTGGACATTTGCTCCTGGGCCAAGTTGGAAGTTTCAGCATCGTCAAGAGCTTCGGCCTGAGTGTTCAACGCATACAATTGAGCCCGTAATTTCTCGTCGATTTGAGGTTTGGGCAACGAGGTCAACTCTTCAAACGACTGAGCATACCAGTTTTTGACCTTCACAGTCAGGGGCATTTTCAGAAGTCCCAAGGGAGCATTTTCAAGATCCCGTACCTTGAGGGCAAGACGAATGGGGAGTTCCTCCACTATGAACTGTGAAGCAAGGAAAATCAGGCCCGGAGACGGCGTAGGGCCAAACTGCACCATCTGTCGGATATTCACCGATGTTTGAGGGTACCCTGCATACCGCACCATTTTTTCCCGGAGCGCCTTGGTGAGCTCCCACCCTGTTCCCATAATGAGTAGTTGTAGTGGTGATGATAATTTTTAGGTGTTGGTAGTAGTAGTGGTGATGATAATTTTTAGGTGTTGGTAGTAGTAGTAGTAGTAGTTGTAGTAGTAGTAGTAATAAAGTAGTGTGCACGTGTAAAGGAAACAGTCAGTTGCACACGCCAGTAAAAAAAAAAAAAAACTTAATTTGTGGAAGTAATTATAAATACTTATGAATCAAAGCAAGGGATCAGATACTTATATGTTTTTCTGGATGGTTGTGTTTGTGGATGTATTTGTGGCTTGGTTGTAATAGCTGAAGTGGCTGTAATTCTGAGTGGGTAAAGTTGTAAGTAAGAGTTGCGATTGCGCCAGGACACTGCGCCGGTGGTATGTGTCAGGAAGCAGTAGTGAGAGCTCCGTATCAATAAGTACGGAAGACTGCGTATAACAGTGGGGAAAACCAATAGTAAGAATCTCCAGAATAGTGCTAAAGGAGATCAGGAGGTGTAAAATAGTGTGCAAGTGTGGGGAATTGGAGCGGTGCACTGTGTGCAGGAAAAAAAAAAAAACGGGCCAAGGGAGTCAAGTTCCGTTCGTCCATTGCGACCAGTCATGTGCGCACAGGACCGACGATGGACAGTATAGGAACAGCTTAAAGGGAGCAAGTGAAACAGAGATGAAACAGAGATGAAACAGAAATGAAACAGAAATGAAGCAGGGATGAAACAGGGATGAAACAGGGATGAAACAGAGAGGAAACAGAGAGGAAACTATAGAACATCCTAAATCCGACCATCTTAAGACCTTTTTTCCTGTATGTTTCACAGTAACTTGAAAAAGCTCCCCTGGTCCGGGGACCCTCGGTCGTGAAGATCTGCGCCGTGCACCTGCATACAACACCGACCGCACACCGGCCCATGACTCAGAGCCGGACATTCGGACTATCCGGGGTAAAGGAGAAATGAGAAATGCTGCGTCATTCGGGGGCGACTATAGGCGAGGCACCCTCCGTGCTTAATATATAAAGCCCTCGCCGCCTCCCCCTTTTTCGCAACCCATCTATCTTCACATCTCAGAATCAGGAATTCACAGATCCAAAAAAAACAGAAAGCAGAAAACAGAAAACAGAAAACAGAAAACAGAAAAACCATTCTGTAACTGATCAATCAAAAATAGTCAAATCAATTACGTTCCATACAGGTTCTTACAGTTTCAGTTCCATCAAAAAAAACTACATACCCTTAAGTCTAAATACTTATAACTCCATACCAACCATATAAGAAAGATGACTAGACCTTTCCTTTCAGTTGCTTCGTTCAAAACTGCCTCGCGGTGCTGGGTACCCATTTATAGCAACCAGGCCAAATTGCGGGCGTTTTCTCTGCAACAGCGCGTGGTTAACTTCAATCATGAACATGATAATGTTAGTATGGTAGTTGATGATGAGGTTTTGGTGGACGATGAAAAGGTGCACAATATGGACATTGCTTATTTCGAGCCCACCGTGCATTCTGCCGAGGAAGTGTTTACTGCTGGTCCAGTGAATAAAGCTTAGGTAATAATAATTGTGAAAATATGTCATTAATGTGTTGTAGTCAATTGAGTAAGTCTGTATGGGGGCAATCGGGCAAATACTTTTTTTTTTCTTTGTTCTTTTCGGCGTTAGTCATATTATCAATATGCCTTTAAGGTTTATACCTAAAAAAAAAAAAAAAATAAAACCGGCTTTTAGTCCAACCCTCGATTATTCTACTAATTATTTATCAGTCACGTGACATCCATATCCCCTTAAGTGCCTGATATCTAAGTACATACACACTCATATAGGAAGACTGTTCTAAAAAACATAGTAATTTTGGGGTTTATAAGGATTCTATGGATATTAAAGTTTGGACTTTAGAGTGGACTTTAGTGTATGGAAAAAGGTTTAACTACCCATTTTGACCGGGTACTGCATATAAAGGCACCACCCCCCCTCGGATTTAACAGGTTTTTACATGCAAGTAGTCACTCGACCTAGCCCCTTGGCCGTCCCCCCCTTCACGATCCTTGTTTTTAAGGAAGAAAAACCAATCAATTCGAAATGGTTATTTCCTTTTTTTTTTTTGAATCAGGTCGAATGACCTCTGAATTAGGTGCTATGGTCACGTGGAGGTCACGTGTCAAGGTTGATTTATCTCCGTAGCCTTTTCACACAGTACAGTTTAGACTCTAAACCGCCTTCTCTTTAGTTATTGTAAATTGGAGATGAGGAGAGTTTGCAGACTCCAAAAATTGCTAATTTCTATCTTTTGGTTTAGAGGATTCAGTGACCTAAGTCAATAGGTCGGAACTGGATATAAGCCCTGGAAACGCCCCTTCCGGCCCAGCGGGACCCCGGATCTCGGCCACCACAGTTGTATGATAAGATCCAAAAGAAAAAAGGAAAAAAAGAATAAAAAAAAAGGAGTCATAATATCCGGTGCTATTAAGTCCGGATCTGACCCCAAATCATTATTTTTCTTTTTAAGGCCTATATAGATTGCATATTTAGTGGGTGACTAAAAAGTGGGCTGGATGCAGTACACACGGAATTCTTAATTACATACATAAACAAAACACTATGATGTTAATATCCGACGGAGTTTAGAGCAGATGCATTGTTTGATTACATGAGTGTTTTTAAGTCCAGAGTGATCATATAGAATCATTGTTCCCAAAATAATGTTCAGGTCATGGAAGTTGAAAGACTTATATGCATTTGGCATAAGATTAGTAAGGTTAAATTCCGGGGGACCGGTAATAAATTACCTCAGTATATTCATTGGTGATGGTGCACAAGAAATAGAAGTGTCAAACGGGGGAATTCACCACATGATTAAAAGGACACGTGAGCTCAATCCCTCAGATCCGCCATGGGTAGTACCCTACCTATTCAGGATATTATGAAGCCTCTCTGCCTGATATCTTGTATAGGGCCTTTTAACCAGAACCAGTGTGCTACCAGCCAACCTAACCCGGCAGCTATCAGCTCGCACCTCTACAACTATACAGGCACCTAGCATTCCTGCCTCGGAGGAGTCATCAACCAAAAACATAGTAAACATAGTAAACATAGTAAACAGAGAAACAGAGCACCTGTCATAACCGGAATCTAACAAGGCCATAGTCATACTCTTTACTTTAATTTATCAATACTGGAAAAACGTCCAGAGGAGATCTACTGCTGTACTACTCTACCACCCAGGGCTCATAACCCGTGGATTATTTATCACCTTTTGTACTTTTATTGTGGGTACATCAGGAGGTTCTCTCAATAACCAAGGAGTACAGTTCAGTGTAGAATATCGATCACCATTGATAAAGTTCATAGTCTCATCAAGATAGGTGAATACTTAAGGAGTTACACGTGAGTTGTTTCTGGTCTGGCTGTTTCTGGTCTGGCTGTTTCTGTATGACAGTTCCTGGGGCTGGGTGTTTCCGTATGACTGTTTCTGTATGGCTGTTTCTGGGGCTGGGTGTTTCCGTATGACTGTTTCTGTATGGCTGTTTCTGGTGGGTCTGGGAGTGCATGACATCTCGATATGTTCCTCTCAGACAATATTCTGATTGGTTAAGTCTACCACTCTCTAAAGTCTACCACTCTCCATAGTCCACTACTCCACTACTCCACTACTCCACTACTCCACTACTCCACTACTCCACTACTCCACTACTCCACTACTCCACTACTCCACTACTCCACTACTCCACTACTCCACTACTCCACTACTCCACTACTCCACTACTCCACTACTCCACTACTCCACTACTCCACTACTCCACTACTCCACTACTCCACTACTCCACTACTCCACTACTCCACTACTCCACTACTCCACTACTCCACTACTCCACTACTCCACTACTCCACTACTCCACTACTCCACTACTCCACTACTCCACTACTCCACTAGTCTACTACTCCACTACTCCACTACTCCACTACTCCACTACTCCACTACTCCACTACTCCACTACTCCACTACTCCACTACTCCACTACTCCACTACTCCACTAGTCTACTACTCCACTACTCCACTACTCCACTACTCCACTACTCCACTACTCCACTACTCCACTACTCCACTACTCCACTACTCCACTACTCCACTACTCCACTAGTCTACTACTCCACTACTCCACTACTCCACTACTCCACTACTCCACTACTCCACTACTCCACTACTCCACTACTCCACTACTCCACTACTCCACTACTCCACTAGTCTACTACTCCACTACTCCACTACTCCACTACTCCACTACTCCACTACTCCACTACTCCACTACTCCACTACTCCACTACTCCACTACTCCACTACTCCACTAGTCTACTACTCTACTGTAATACTGTACTACTGTAATATTCCACTACTCCACTAGTCTACTACTCTACTGTAATACTGTACTACTGTAATACTCCACTACTCCACTAGTCTACTACTTTAGTACTCTAATTCACTAGTACTCCATAGTCTACTAGTCTACCTCTACTCTCCATGGTCTACCTTTGCTCTACTACTCTACAGCTCTACTACTTTACTATTGTGCTACTCCACTACTCTAGTTCTCTACTCCATTCAATAGGTAGTAAACTTGGAATGGACATATCCTCAATGATGGTAAGGAACATGGTGACTAGTCTAAGCTGAGTCTACTCTCTATAGTACGTTTCTATAATACGTTTCTATAATACGTTTCTATAATACGTTTCTATAATACGTTTCTATAATACGTTTCTATAATACGTTTCTATAATACGTTTCTATAATACGTTTCTATAATACGTTTCTATAATACGTTTCTATAATACGTTTCTATAATACGTTTCTATAATACGTTTCTATAATACGTTTCTATAATACGTTTCTATAATACGTTTCTATAATACGTTTCTATAATACGTTTCTATAATACGTTTCTATAATACGTTTCTATAATACGTTTCTATAATACGTTTCTATAATACGTTTCTATAATACGTTTCTATAATACGTTTCTATAATACGTTTCTATAATACGTTTCTATAATACGTTTCTATAATACGTTTCTATAATACGTTTCTATAATACGTTTCTATAATACGTTTCTATAATACGTTTCTATAATACGTTTCTATAATACGTTTCTATAATACGTTTCTATAATACGTTTCTATAATACGTTTCTATAATACGTTTCTATAATACGTTTCTATAATACGTTTCTATAATACGTTTCTATAATACGTTTCTATAATACGTTTCTATAATACGTTTCTATAATACGTTTCTATAATACGTTTCTATAATACGTTTCTATAATACCTCTATAATACGTTTCTATAATACCTAATACGTTTCTATAACACCTCTATAATATACCTCTCTATAGCATATCTCTATACTCAATCCACTCTAACTCTATACTCTAACGCTAACTCTAATTCTAACTCTATATTCTAACTCTATACTCTATACCATTCCACCATGTCATATCTCACTACCACCTTCTTCCACATACTATTCCACATATTCTTCAACATACTCCTTAACATGTCATAGACACTTGACTACTTATACTCTTCCAGTACTCCATTGACAAGAACCGTCTCCATGTGACTCTTCTCTTCACCTTCACCTTCTTCTTCTTCTTCTTCTTCTTCACCTTCACCTTCACCTTCTTCTTCTTCTTCACCTTCACCTTCACCTTCACCTTCTCATTACCCTCACATTCTCCACTCTCATTCCCATTCCTACCCTCACTCTCACCCTCACACCAACAAACCCTCACATTTCCACCCTCACATTATCCTCACATTATCCTCACTCATTCACTTCCAGTGCGTTATCAGTGGGTTCTCACCACGCCTTATCTCACACACACACACACACACAGAGAGAGACTCACTCACTCACACCCACTTCTAGTGCACACACACACACACACACACGAAGTCCTCCACACTGTCACCCGCGATATCACCTAATCTCGCCACACTCCACACCCCATTAATTAGACCCTCACAATAAAATCACCACCCACCAAATACACCCACCAAATACACCAAATCAATTGAGCCATTGAATCAATTGAATCAATCTAATCATATAGTCAACATACTATAATTCATTCTATTACTACTAATTATTATTATCAATTATTATAGTGGTTGTTATCAATTATTATAGTGGTTGTTATCAATTATTATAGTTCATTCTGTATTAAAACTTATAGGAATCCACTTGAATACAGTTGTTAACAATCATACAATATGTCCCTTCGCGTGGCCGTTGGTCAGATGTGCCTGTCATCAAATGTTCTGGGAAATGCCCGCGTGGCCGCTAAGTTGATTGACCGCGCTAGGGAAATCCATGCCAAGGTATTGTTTCTTCCTGAAGCCGCCGATTATATATCTCGGGATGCAGCTCACTCGCAGCACTTGGCGCAAAAGACTCATCTGGATTTTGTTAGCGTGATCCAGGAGAAGTTGAGGAATGGTCCCAATGATTTGTGCGTGGCTGTGGGGATCCATGAGCCGGGAGGGACCGATTCCGGAATTGACCCCGAAGCGGTCAATTCAATCAACACCAACACCAACAACTCTACCAATCCAACCAATTCAACCAATTCAACCAACAGTTCTACCAATGTTAGTGCTGGAGTCAATTCAACCAAGACTTCAGATGGCGGTTCTGGTTCTGGTTCTGGTTCTGGTTCTGGTTCTGGTTCTGGTTCTGGTTCTAGTGGTTCTGGATCCACGAGGAAGGTCAGAAATAACTTGGTTTGGATTGATGGCAAAGGAAACATCTCGCAGCGGTACCAGAAACTTCACCTTTTCGATATCAATATCCCCAACGGCCCGATCCTCAAGGAACTGAACTCCGTGGAGGCCGGCAAAAAGGTCTTGGCGCCTTTTGCAGTTTCCCCCGACTCCAAGTTCAACGTGGGCTTTTCCATCTGCTACGATATACGGTTTCCCGAGCTTGCCACCAAACTCCGTAAGTTGGGGGCCAATATCATCACTTACCCTTCAGCATTCACCACTCGAACCGGAGAAGCACATTGGGTGACTTTGGGAAGGGCGCGGGCCATTGACTCTCAATGTTATGTGATCATGGCTGCTCAGTGTGGACTCCATGATGTCAATGCGGATCTTGCGCCGGATGCGGAAAAGTCCACCAAGCCTAGGGAAAGTTTCGGACAGTCACTTATCATTGGGCCTTGGGGCGAGATCTTGGCCCAGGCTTCTGATTATACCAACCGAGGTCCAGACGATGAGTCGGGCGACTACTACGAGTTGGTACATGCAGATCTAGACTTTGACGCCTTGCAAAAGGTCAGACAAAACTTGCCTGTGTTTGACCATAGAAGAGAGGATCTCTACACATAACTGACTGGTTAGTTGGAAGGACAAGTTGGTTTGTTTAGATCATATGATAGTGACTTTTTCACAGGAAGTCTTTGGTTATAGAGTTCTAGCATCATAGTACTCACAGACAACCAGTTTTCAGGGGTTTTGACGGACAGTCTGGCGGCCACACAGGTATACTGGTGAAGCATCAGTATGGAGAAATGTCCAACGTGGCATATAAAGGGATAGCGAAAGAAATTGGAATGACATGTGAAAAGCTATGTGAAAGGCTATGTGAAAGGCATTAAAGGCATTTGGGATTGAAGCAATGGTAGCTGGATCTATGAGAGATGACCAGTATACAACGAAGGATACTCATTACAGACCACTGAGCTAATTGACTGTTAGTTGCTGTTACTATGAGTCATTGGGTTACTGTTACTATGGGTGATTGAGTGATTTTGTTGGTATGACTGTGGTGTTGTAACCATGAGTTACTATTACCAATTGATTTCAGGGTAATCCCAGAACCACCAGGAAAAAGACTGGCCTGATCAACTAGCTTACAGCAAGTTCGTCTGTTTCTAAAGCTGAATCACTTGAAGGTTCCACCACCATAGAATGATCCCAAAAACCCCCAGAACTTCCAAAACCCCCAGGACTTCCAAAACTCCCAGAACTTCCAAAACTTCCCAAAACAATTAGTACCAGATGTACAGCAGGATTGAGACCAGCTCCAATGATCTAAACGATCCAAATGATCCAAATGATCCAAATGATCCAAATGATCCAAATGATCCAAATGCGGTTTTAGGGTGTAAACTATAATTCTTGGTGGATCATCCTGATGAGGTAACCTGGTGAATTAGCCTAGTGCATTTCACAGGCGACTTTAAGGATCGTTATTCCCAGTACGATTTAGTCTTGGTGAGGAGATTCAGACTCTGGAGATACTTTTCATTCATGATTTAGAGGAGGAAAAGAATTGATCGATATGGAGACAAGAATTAATGGATATGGTGTTGGATTCTTATTGTTACGTCAGGTACTCTGTTTACTTTGTTTATTCGCCGGTTATTCGTCAGAAGGAGAAATCTGAGCTACTTAAGAAGTTGACTAGGTGGCAAGAAATCTGAACTACTCAAGTAGTTGACTAGGTGCAAGGGAAAAAGCTCTTCATATTCCCCATCCTGGTACTTCATACAATGAGTATAGAGGACGGGCACAATGGATTGGCCATTGGTAAACATAAAGTTCATAGTATCATCAAGATATGTGGACGAGTTTTGGGGTCTGGTTGTTTTTGGGGTCTGGGTGTTTCTAGGGTCTGGGAATAAAAGACATCTTGGTATCCTCACAGACAATATTCTAATTTATTTAATTAACGCTAGGATTGGCACAAGAGTTCCAACTTATATATAGTCCAGGAACTCTGATAGACCTTCAGTCTTTCACTAAAGCCATTCCTTCTTCAACAACTTCTCTTTCATCATGGTGGAGCTAAACCTTCATCAAGAATCACCATAGTAAGGCTCTCCCACACACTCTCTACTTTCTAAGAAGAAGTGCTTTTGGTCAGTGGTAGTGCCATTTTGATCTTGTTACCAGCTAACTATAAGTTTTCGGAGTTGACTGCAAGAGCTCCAAAGACCATGATGGGAATCACTAACAAAAAAAACAGAATCCAGAAGTTGAACTGGGACTTTAATGAGTATCAGAAGCATCAAGTCTTTTGTTTGGGAAAGAAACTTGTTCCTGGAAATTATAAAAGTGAGAGCTGAAGAGTTGTACTACTTATTGTTAGGATTAGACAGCGTACATACAAATACTACTATGTACTTCTGTTTACTTCCAGTCCTCATGATACAACACTGTACAACACTGTACAACACTGTACAACACTAAACAACACTATACAACACTATACAACACTATACAACACTATACAACACTGTACAACACTAAACAGCACTATACAACACTATACAACACTATACAACACTATACAACACTATACAACACTGTACTATACATTGCTTAGTTTCTTGTTGTGACCCACCATATCGAATGTAACTATACTGGAATAGTTAGAGCTTTGTTTAGGGTGGACCTAACATATGGAGATCAAGTAATGAAAAATAGATATGAGAGAAAATTAGTAAAGTAGATATGGGAGAAGGGAGATCATAGATTGGCAGATTCCTCCTATTCTATTCACAGACACACACATTGTCATAAAGATTAATAGATGGAGTTTACTAGCTGTCACCAAGTGTAGTGTACAGTGTTTTCCAAAACTATTCAAACCACACTAGCAGAGTTAAACAAACCAATACACATAATCCCCCAAACAAGGTCTTCAAACCAATCATATCTTCAGATATCATTCACGCACTCTAGCAATTTGCTTTTGTATATATATCATGATAGTAGGGAACTAGTGCTTTGAACAATGGTATAAATAGTGGCCTAGATATTGGTATAAATAGTGGCCTAGATAGTGGTATAAATAGTGGTATAAATAGTGGTATAAATAGTGGTATAAATAGTGGTATAAATAGTGGTATAAATAGTGGTATAAATAGTGGTATAAATAGTGGTATAAATAGTGGTATAAATAGTGGTATAAATAGTGGTATAAATAGTGGTATAAATAGTGGTATAAATAGTGGTATAAATAGTGGTATAAATAGTGGTATAAATAGTGGTATAAATAGTGGTATAAATAGTGGTATAAATAGTGGTATAAATAGTGGTATAAATAGTGGTATAAATAGTGGTATAAATAGTGGTATAAATAGTGGTATAAATAGTGGTATAAATAGTGGTATAAATAGTGGTATAAATAGTGGTATAAATAGTGGTATAAATAGTGGTATAAATAGTGGTATAAATAGTGGTATAAATAGTGGTATAAATAGTGGTATAAATAGTGGTATAAATAGTGGTATAAATAGTGGTATAAATAGTGGTATAAATAGTGGTATAAATAGTGGTATAAATAGTGGTATAAATAGTGGTATAAATAGTGGTATAAATAGTGGTATAAATAGTGGTATAAATAGTGGTATAAATAGTGGTATAAATAGTGGTATAAATAGTGGTATAAATAGTGGTATAAATAGTGGTATAAATAGTGGTATAAATAGTGGTATAAATAGTGGTATAAATAGTGGTATAAATAGTGGTATAAATAGTGGTATAAATAGTGGCCTGGAGAGTGGTATAAATAGTGGCCTAGAGAGTGGCCTAGAGAGTGGTTTAAAAAATGGTCTCAATGGTGGGAGTCTCTGTTCTTATATGTTGCGGTGCGCGGATGGCTGTAAATCAGAGTGGTGGCAAATGAGGGGCTGTTGCGAACAAAAAATATAAATAGAGCGCTATCCCCCTCGAAACGGTTTTCTCTCACCAATAGAAATTCATTCCAGTTCATGTTCCATCCGTCTGTTTTGACCCTTGATTGGTACTGAAAGACTCCCAAATGTGAAACATATGAAACAATCCTTTAGATTTAGGAATTCAGAGTGTTGAGATATAATGAAAGTTGGAGTGAAATATTATACCATTTGGTTTGAAAGGATATGCAAAGGCGTACGAATTTTTTTTTTGAAATATTGGTTTATTTGATTTTGTTAGTGTGATTTGAATAATTTTGAAAAACAGTGTGACAGCAAATGACAGATTCAAAGGTTAAGAGCCCCAGCCCCGCGCAATCGGATAAACTCCAACAAGCCCTCTATCTATCTATCCACCATTCATTCACCAGCCCACCAGCCCTCTATTTACACATCCATCCTTCTATTCATCCACTACCATTTACCATCTACATGTATACATGTATACATCTACACATCTACACATCTAACTAATAATAACCTCTTAATATAAAATACATCTATAAATAGAAATATTTAATGGTGGAATTTTTTGTGTTTGGAGTGGGGGATTTTATTGAGTCGAAAGAGTGGAATGAGTGGAATGGAGAAATTCCGCATTGCAGTCGTATAGAGGTGTATAGAGGTCAAGGGGGCTGTGCGGATCTCCTCAGTTGTGCAGTTTTGGGGTGTCAATGTGAAGTTGCGATAAAGTGCGATTGAAAGTGATAAAGTGCGATTGAAAGTGATAAAGTGGGATTGAAAGTGATAAAGTGGGATGAAAAATGAGGTAGCAAGTCTTTCTTCAAATTCGCTAATTCTCTTTTTCTCCCACTTTCATTTTCATTTTCAGCCTGATTTTCTTCACACTTCCAGTCTCATTCTTATTGTTTGATCTCAGATCTCAGTCTCAGATCTCATAATGTCATTCTCGTTATTTCCCATTTCCAGCCTGATTTTCTTTTCATTTTCTCATTCTCTTGTTCTTCTCCAAACATTTCTTGATTCCTCAAGGTTCCCCTATCCAAGGTCCCAGATTCCTAGAATGCTTCTAGTACTACTTCCATGGTCAGATTCCACTAGCACTTATAATTACCCACTCAACTGTGCCTGACTGACTACTATGTCCGACTGACTACTATGTCTGATTGACTACTATACCTGACTGACTACTATGTCTGATTGACTACTATACCTGACTGACTACTATGTCTGACTGACTACTTACTATACATTCACTTATACTACTTTTACAGTGTATGGCTGGATTGGTGTGGATAGGTGAATTGGTGTGGATAGGTGCTATATGAATGGGTGTGGTTGACAGACGAGTAGAGGGTATGGAAAATAGTGACAGAGTGGTGTGAGTCTGGTGTATGGCGTCTAGTATTACCTTATTTACTGAATACTGATATTTCGTTATCAGAGCCTCCCTGTAATGGATCATCCATAGATCCTAGTAATGAGTTATAGTAGAGTGGTAGTAGAGTAGTAGAGTGGTAGTAGAGTAGTAGAGTGGTAGTAGAGTAGTANTAGTAGAGTGGTAGTAGAGTAGTAGAGTGGTAGTAGAGTAGTAGAGTGGTAGTAGAGTAGTAGAGTGGTAGTAGAGTAGTAGAGTGGTAGTAGAGTGGTAGTAGAGTAGTAGAGTAGTAGAGTGGTAGTAGAGTAGTAGAGTGGTAGTAGAGTAGTAGAGTGGTAGAGTGGTAGTCTATGCATATAAAAAGGACTTTAACCAAGTTCAACCAAGCAAATCAGTATAGCTCAGCTGATATTCACCTGTGTTAGATTAGTTCCAGTTGAAATAAGACCTGATAGATAAGACTTAGGCTGGATTGTCAAATATGTTCTGTTGGTATCAACTGAGACTCTGGTCCTGAACTTTCTTCCACGTACTCTCTAATTCCAGTACTTCTCAATTTCTTCAAGTACTTTTCAATTTTTTCCAGTACTTTTCAATTTCTTCCGGTACTTCTCAATTATTTCCGGTACTTTTTCCAGAACAATGACCCAATTTCAGTCATCTTCAAAATCTGCCCAAAACCAAAAACTAATTCCCAAAAACTAATTCACAATTGTAATTTTCAAAAAAAAACAAAAAACAAAAAAACAAAAAAAAACAAAATAAACAAAAAAACAAAATAAACAAAAAAACAAAATAAACAAAAAAACAAAATACTACATTTGTTTGTGATTTTTAATTGCTCTTTAAGAAAATACGTTCTCCTTTTTTTCGCTCTCTTTTTTTACTTTTTCTTCTCTGTTGCTCGTTTCTCATTTCTGAATTCTGATATCTGGTTTCTCATTTTTGATTTAACCTTTGCTCATGCTCTCTACTGGTGTGATGTTTTGTAGTGAATTAGTGAGCCTCGAAAAAAACATCAACCCACTCTTTAAATTAGTACACAACAAAACAAACCATAATTACGGCAAACCCTAACAAACACTAATTACAATAAACTATTGAACAATTGTATCATGACATAATAATCAAGGATTAATATAATCCCAACATCAATATCAATAAACAATATGAGTACTGGTATTGTTTTGTATCAATTGATTGTTGGGGCGGGGAACTAAAGGTAAAGTAAATGGGGAGTAAGGGGGGGGAGTAAAGGGGGAGATTAGGAGAGAGTAGGGGGAGAGTAGAGGAGGAGAGTGGGTGGGTGCGGCATTGAGAGGGTTTTGATGGTATCGTTATCTACTCCGTTTTGCTGCTTTTTTTTTGGGGCATTTCGCGGCATTTCGGAGCATTTCGAAACATTTCGGAGCATTTTGGGAAGCCTTGCGATTTTCACGTCAAAAAATTAGACGCATGTATCCGTCTCGTCCCCCGTCTCAATCTTCCAGTCGCAAGTCTCCGTCTCCGTCTCCGCCACTGCCACTGCCACAGCCCAGTCTCGGCCATTCCCATCGGCCAGGGTTAGTCTCATAACACCTACCCATTTTGATACCCAATTAGATAAGCACCAATTAATATGCACCACGTTGATTTCACTATGACTCATGTAGTATGACCCACTTAGTATTAGCCACATAGTATGAGACGTATTAGCCACATAGTATGAGACGTACTAGCCATATAGTATAAGACGTACTAGCCACATAGTATGAGACGTGTTAGCCACGTGGTATGAGACGTAGTATTATGGCCCACGCACTCACGTATTATGACCCACGCACACTATTACAGTGTTTTTCAAAACTATTCAAACTAGTGCGGCAGTATGATTCAAACCACCGCGACAAAAAGTTTCGTACCCCTTCGCACAATCTTACAAACCAAATTTGCGTAGTGTTTGGTTTGAAACATGTTGACGCGGTGGTTTGAATCATTTTGTCGCACTAGTTTGAATAGTTTTGTCACGGTGGTTTGAATAGTATCGAAAAACACTGTAATCCACAATCAATCCGCAGTCGCAATCAATCCGCAGTCGCAGTCGCCATCGCAATCGCAGTCGCAATCGCAATCAATCTGCAACCACCTTATCCAATTTTCCATCCCATTCCATCCATATCAATATTATCAGTTCATTCTTTTCTTTTTTTATCTTCCTTCCTTTTTAAGTTGCTTTTCTTTTGAATTGTCTCCTTAATTTGATCTCCTCAATTTTTCCTTAATTTTCTCTCCACTTAATTTCTTCTGTTTGGGTGGCTCGTTTGGACGGAAGAATAGAATTTGGGGGGTACAAGAAAGGGGTGAGGGAGGGGTGAGGGAGGGGTGAGGGAGGGGTATTCGTTGAGCACCAACGCGAAGGGAAACTGGGAAGGCCTTCGGATTAATTGTGCGAATTTTTGGGACCAACACGCGCTGCGTGCAGGAGCTCCGCCAGAAATTACCCCTCCCCTCGTATAGCCTGGCCCAATATAAGAATGCTCTCTCCGGCCCGACTGCTGTGCTTTTTCTTGACTGGTCTACCTCACTTCAACAGTAAGGCTCAACTCAATAAAGTCAATAAAGTCATCAAAGTCCACAAAGAACAAATTCAACAAAGTCAACAAAAAACAAACTCAACTAAAGTGCATTTGTTCTTAATTTGATTTGTCTTTCATTTGATTTGTCTGTTTGCACTAGTCCTGTTTTTGCCTGTCTGTCTGTCTTTATCTGCCTCGTCTGATGCTTCGATTTGCCAGGTTAGTCACAAAGACTACGTCTCCCACGCTCACGCTTTTCCACAACTCCAACTCAAAGCTCTCGCACCATTTGCTTGAACGCTTGGCCATTCATGAGTCGCGCTACGCCTTGGACGTTCGCATTAATAAGTTGCCTCTGTATGAGACTTATCACTTTATCCATCAGGATTGCTTGAATGTGCACCCTCAGAATAATCGCAGCTTTGAACGGGTCTTTCCTGCATTGCTCGCATCACGTGACCATTCCTTCTGCAATGTCGAGGTCAAGAAAAACTCTAAATTAAAGCAATTTGTGCCTGATTTGGAGTTGCTAGACGAGGATAAGTATATGGATCTGCTTTCCATGCACTCTTCCTCAGAACTTTCACCATTTATTGTCGACTGGTCGAACAATTTGGTGGCGGTTGACGATGAGGGCTTGGATGTTATTATGCAGAACTACCGGACTTGTGGCATGCAAAAGAGTAGCAAAGTCCACCGGGCTCTGGGCCTGGACCAGATCCATACCTCTGCACTGGATCCCCCAATCAATTTCAATTCTTCCGTGTCGAAAAACTCCCCTGCTAAATCCTCTTTGGGGGCTGCTTCCGTCATGTCTTGCGTACACCCTCACATAGCTGAGTTTGCTGATCTTTTCTAGCTATTGCGCTAACCATTCGAGGCTTCATTAATGTTATAGACGAATACACCTCACCTTCTGTATCCATAATCAATTCCATAATCAATTCACCATTCCATTCCATTCTCTTACCTTTCCCTTACTTCCCTTTTCCACTTTTCCTTATTCAATTTCATTCTCTGAAGCTTCTCCACTTTTCCTTATTCAATTCCATTTCTTTACCTCTCCCTTCATGATTCTCTTTTATTCAATTCCCATTCTTTTGGTGACGTACTCTTGGGCGAGTATTCCAAAGGTAAGCCCCAATCCATCATGAATCCAATCCTGCACCCATTCACTGGGATCAACGGCATCACCTTCCTCTCCTGCATTGAACACAGCATCCACATCTTCACTGTGGCCCGCTATCCACCGGGCCCACCGTGCAGGGAACGGCTGGGACTTGCTAATGATAGTGATATTGTTGGAGATATCCTTGAGGATGAAAGTGAAGGAGAATGAGTTGGGGTTCGAGGCCTCAATCAATACCGGGCCACCTTCAGAAGCGGATTTCTCTGATTTCTCTGATTTCTCTGATTTTTCCAAATCCGTTTTTTCTGTTCCCGTGGAGATTGGCTGGATTGCAATGAACACATTGGAAGTATTGATTTCCTCACTCAATTCATCCGAAACCAATTGCTTATTCTCCACTTGAGTGATCTTCAAGTAATACTTGATGGATGATTCCAAATTGGCAAAACACAATTTCTCGCCGTCCAAGGCCTTACCATGGAACATGCCCAAATCGTAGTGTTTTGCCGAGTTTTGCTCGTGTTTATGGTTGAAATTCGACACACTGGTGCGGATGCCTCCTTCAACCTGCCCCATGACCTTGTTGAACTTGGAAGCACAAAGCGAGTCCAAGTAGTTGATATTCAAGTCGTAAACAAGAAAGATATTGAGCACTTCGTCCTCCTTATCGGCCAAACCATCCTTGATTTGGTGCGACATTGTTGATAACATGGAGTTGAGCTTATCGGTGATGTGGAGGATCTGGTCGGAGTCGGGCAAGCCCGGGTTTTCCTTAAGGAACTTTTGTCTTTGATGGGACAACAGGTTAGACGTACTGGATGCCAATTGGTAGGTGGACTCGCTAAGTTGGTGAGCGTTGGACGTGAGCGAGCCCCAGAGCGACGTGACCTTGCTAGAGCCTTCAGTGGACCACCACGAGGTGATTGAATCCAAGGGGTTGGTTTGATCCGAGGTGATTGAATCCAGCGGTGGTTGATCTGAACTATGTCTTTCTCCAGCCACATGCTGACCCACCAGTTCACCCACCAGGCCCCCGGTACTTAGTCCCCCGGTACTAAGGCCAGCCAGGGAAGCCAGGGAAGCC
This sequence comes from Metschnikowia lochheadii, assembly GCA_002370915.1. Classification (NCBI taxonomy): domain Eukaryota; kingdom Fungi; phylum Ascomycota; class Pichiomycetes; order Serinales; family Metschnikowiaceae; genus Metschnikowia; species Metschnikowia lochheadii. Next base: position 1,034 of record NLAW01001622.1, on the reverse strand, counting down.
AGACCAGCCAGACCGACATGTTTCAGGTGTGTTTCAGCTTTGGCCAGGCCTAGGCCCAGACCCAGACTCACACTATTTCCAATATCCTTAACCAGACCTTTTTCCAAACCCTTTTCCAGACCTTTTTGCAGCCCCTTTTCCAGACCTTTTTGCAGCCCCTTTTCCAAACCCTTTGTCAAACCTTTTTCGGTTCCCACATTCTTTGTATCCGTCTTCTTGGGCTCAAGCTTGGACTTTACCCCCTTAGACTTTTCATGGGCCGAGAGTTCATCGAGAAATTCAAGGAAATCATCGGACGAATCCGGATTATCACTAGAACCCCTTGCACTGGATGCAGGAGCCTTGGATTCAGGAAGTGAATTGATGAAATCGAGTACGTCGTCAGTATCGTGGCTCATTGTGGGGTGGGGTGTGTTGCTGAGACTGAGACCTGTGCGCGCGCTCCATACACGGCCTTTTTTTAGTAGTGTGTGTATGGAGTGATCCTGGTGTTTGACGGTACAGTGTTTTTCAAAACAATTCAAACCAGTGCGACAACACAATTCAAACCACACTAGTAAAATTAAACAACCCAATAGTTCGACAAATAACTGTTTTTAATACTTAATAAAGACTTGACATAAACAGTTCTTTTGGAATCCTTGATCCTTAACGTTTTTGAAGTCGTAAGTACGGTATGTAAGTACGAAACTTTTTTAATTATTGGTCTGCTCAATTTTGCTAGTCTGGTTTGAAACATATTGCCACACTGGTTTGAATAGTATTCAAAAAGACTGTAAGGGTAAACGAGCCGGACACCATTAAAATAAACCCGAATACAGCAGAAAATACAGCAGAAAATACAGCAGATAAACCCGTACAACTAGAAAAGGCACCACAAAATACGTCTATTAGTGTGGATGAAAAGAACACGGTAATATGGAGTGGGGATAGGAATATAGAGATTGTTTTTTTTTTTTTTTTCAATGGAATATTGGGAGGGGTAAGGAATTGATGGGGAGAGGCTCTCGATAAAGGCACGTGACTTTCTATCT
>NLAW01001621.1:0-22500 GCA_002370915.1 Metschnikowia lochheadii | reverse complement strand
TGTTAGATTCTTGAATACGTCTAATACTTGAAGTTATGTTCATGCGTTGATGGATTCCCACTTATTGGGCATCCGGGTGATTATATAACGAAACAGTGAATACTGGTGAAGTGAAGCAAGGCGGTTAAACGCCATGTCACGAGTTAAGGTGACTGGATGATACCACTGGCATTCTTAGGCTCGAAGGTACCTCTATGGGTAGTGTGTGTACGCATTGTTGGAACATGTGGCATGTGTCAACCTGTGAGTGCGGGTAACTGTGAAACATGTTACCTGCAGGTCAACGACAACCCACAGGCTGCAGATGATGTGGATAGATCCCACATGTTTCAGAGATGCATAGTGCAGATGAAACAGGGACATATGCCTGATGAGGGTGTACACTCATCATGCACAGTCAATTACGAGACGCCGGTATCGGATGTGGAAGTCCCCGGGACTAACTATATATATAGAGGATCCCGCTCAGATTTGAGCGGTATCAATTATGAATAAGAAGTCACTGACTACCTACTCTACACAAAACAAGGATAGAAAACAATGTCTGATATGATTACCCAAGTTCCTCACTTGAGAGAGTTATTGAAGTCCAATTATACCTCAGTTCCTGAGTACCCTGCGGTACGCAGTAACGCGCAACACGCATGGTCGGTCTAACACTCTTGGTTTGAAATTGTATGTGAAAGGGTACGAAACTTTTTGAAATATTGGTTTGTTGTATATTTGATAGTGTGGTTTGAAACATTTTACAGCCCTGGTTTGAATAGTTTTTCCAAAAAACACTGTATAGAGGAGATTCCGCTTTTGGTTGAGCGGTACCATCATTGACCAGAATACTACAGACCTTCTAGTCTTCGTTTTTGATCTTAACACATCCAAAGACTTCAAAAGAAACAACTATGACTACTACTACTCCATATCTCTTGGATTTAATAGCCAACAACGACGTGACTGTTCCTGGCTATGGCAACGTTATCGCTAACTCTCAACATAAGGAACACTTGAGCCGAGTGTGTATGTGGATGCAGGACGATAGCTCTATATACAGGACACACAGGTAAACTCCCAATTTAATTACCAATAAGAAAAGGGGGAGTAATATTAATTAATGGGGAATTAGTATTAGTTGTATCTGAGACATTGGTCCTGCACAAAACCCACAAAAAAAACCTCCTTGCATTTACATTTACACTTAAACTGCATCCTGCTTTCAGCACAATGTTCTTATACAAGATACGTTCCTATACCAGTTTCTAGTTACATGGGGGTAAGACTAAAATGAATAAAGCGGTTTCAAGAGAAAAAAAGAAAAAGAAAAACGAAGAAAAAAGAAGAAAAAAGAAACCATTCAGTATGGCCAGAAATTGGTAGAATGTCCGAAAGTCCCAAAGTCCCAAAGTCACGTGACCGAAACACCAAAGAGTCCAATCCAATCCAATCCAATGGGTTTCTGGAGCTTTGGGATATTGTGAATACGGAAGTTAATATAGTCCGATTCACGTGACTTTATATACTTTTTTTTTTCATATCCAATTCATTCAATTCATTCAATTTGTTACTGCAGAACCAGTCTTGTTATCATATCTCAAAAGGTAAAGTTCCACACTAAAACAAGACCGATTTGCCTTTTGAATAGCAATGACTCGGTTTCCATCAAAATGATTTCTGCAGGAGAAGAATTCATGGTTACGAACCCGGTGATCCGTATCCAATATCAAATCACTTGGTACAACTCCACAACCATAAACAACTGACACTGCGTAAAACCCAATAAACCCTGGTGTAGGACCATTCATGATAAAAGCATGGTTCTTATGTAAAATGAACTCTATGGGTTTACCTGCAGTCACTCCATATACCAAAGAACTGAATTGTTTGCTAAATTTGGGAAACACTACTCCAGAAAGTGGGATCATGACCCCATGGACTTTTGCAAAAAAAACATAAGGTTTAAGTGAAGATATAATTGGACCCTTTTTCCTAGGAACAAGTTCATCTTTGACCAGATTACTCACATTGGCTGGTATATGTTTTGAGTTAACGTTAACGTCATTAAGCGTAGGAGATTCTTTAACCACCGAATGGGTATTTCTGTCGTAAGGTAAAAGGTGCACATCCACTTTGAAGCATGCAGGATCGGACGTTCTGAAGGAAATCATTCGACCTTTTCCTTGATTCGGAATTGGACACGAAAACAACTTGTAAAACCGGACTTTTTTTTGTTGATCCAAAAATAACCGACACTTGGGCCAGCTGCTCCCGAAAATAAACCTCTGCTTATAAAAGCTGGTGTATCCTGGAGTAGAGGTATCTTTGGTGATAGCATAGTCATTATCTTGTAATGTAAATTCAACCGGGGAAGCCTTTGGAACTCCATACGACAATGCTCTCATTTTCAAATGTCCCTGATCATAGGGAATACTGGAAAGAGGTACATAGTTTTCATCAACTTTTGCAAAAAAGACCAATGGGTAAGTGGGCTTTGCCCAAGTAATGGCAACCATAAGAAGGGAGGATATCAAAAGGGTAGTTTTCATGGAGTTTAAAAGTGTTTTCATGGAGTTTAAAAGTGTTTTCATGGAGATTAAAAGTGTTTCCAATGGGAAAATAGGGAAACCCCGTTTCTTTCTATAATTCTCCGAGAAATGGAATTCCTTTGAGCCCAACAAATGAAAGGCTGATCTGGGAAATCCGCATTACCTTCAAAATAAAGAAAAGCAACAAGAAACAAAATAAAAAAAGCAACAAGAAGCAAAAAACAAGANAAAAAAAAAAAAAAAAAAAAAAAAAAAAAAAAAAAAAAAAAAAAAAAAAAAAAAAAAAAAAAAAAAAAAAAAAAAAAAAAAAAACAAAGGCTATGAGAATGACTCCGTCCATATACCTTGAATAAGGGTATAAGCAAAGGCCCAATTTTTTTTAACTCTTTCACTCCTTCATTCTTTCATTTATTCTTTCCTTTTTTCTTCTCCTCAGGGAAGTATCGAAATATTCGTATGGAACATGATTGAATGATTGAATGATTGAATGATTGAATGATTGAATGATTGAATGATTGAATGATTGAATGATTGAATGATTGAATGATTGAATGATTGAATGATTGAATGATTGAATGATTGAATGATTGAATGATTGAATGATTGAATGATTGAATGATTGAATGATTGAATGATTGAATGATTGAATGATTGAATGATTGAATGATTGAATGATTGAATGATTGAATGATTGAATGATTGAATGATTGAATGATTGAATGATTGAATGATTGAATGATTGAATGATTGAATGATTGAATGATTGAATGATTGAATGATTGAATGATTGAATGATTGAATGATTGAATGATTGAATGATTGAATGATTGAATGATTGAATGATTGAATGATTGAATGATTGAATGATTGAATGATTGAATGATTGAATGATTGAATGATTGAATGATTGAATGATTGAATGATTGAATGATTGAATGATTGAATGATTGAATGATTGAATGATTGAATGATTGAATGATTGAATGATTGAATGATTGAATGATTGAATGATTGAATGATTGAATGATTGAATGATTGAATGATTGAATGATTGAATGATTGAATGATTGAATGATTGAATGATTGAATGATTGAATGATTGAATGATTGAATGATTGAATGATTGAATGATTGAATGATTGAATGATTGAATGATTGAATGATTGAATGATTGAATGATTGAATGATTGAATGATTGAATGATTGAATGATTGAATGATTGAATGATTGAATGATTGGTCCAATATATATGGTGGTCATATTTTTGACCCAAACATAAATGCTTCAAAACATTTCCATACCAAACCTAATTTCGTCAATAGACAATCTCCAACAATTATCATTTCCGTCATCTCATTTCTTTATTCCATTGACACCTCTTGGTCATTTAATTCTCCCATTCACATCATAGAGTAATCCATAAGGTAATCCATAGAGTACCATAAAGTAACATAAAGTAAGTCATTGTGTACCATAAAGTACCATAGAGTACCATAAAGTACCATAAAGTACCATAGAGTACCATAAAGTACCATAAAGTACCATAGAGTACCATAGAGTACCATAGAGTAATCTCATATGGATTAGCTAAGGAATGTCTTAGATCCCATTTGGCAAGATGTTATGGAGCAGAGAGTATGGGTGCAAGAAATGTGGTATGGGTGATTATGTTCACATTGCCATAGTCTAAAATTCCTTAGTCCACAATTCCATAATCCATAATTCCATAATCCATAATTCCATAATCCATAATTCCATAGTCCACAATTCCAATATTCTGTTGTTCGTCTCTCGGTAAACTACACCATAGTAAACCAAGGAGAAAGGACATACCATATTATGTACGCCTTTAGTTGCTGCTCGTCTCCGATACTCCCATGGCTGCAACAATGTACTGGAATGTACAACACCCCCATACAGCACCCCCATGCAAAGCGGGAAGTGAAAATACCCTGAGTTTTTTCATTGTTTCATTTTTTCATTTTTTTTCATTTCTCATTTTCTCTTTTCTTCATTTTTTATTTTTCCTTTTCCATTTTTAAGCTTTTCGAACGGAATTAACTGGCTGGAATTACGCACCTGCTCACGTATTTGCACAGGACAATAAAGGTCCATTCACGTACAAGGGAAGACGAAGCGAATAGAGGCTTTTGGTATGGACCACGTGTTTCAATAAGCCCCGTATAAAGCAGTCCCTTTTTAAATTAGACTTTTTATACCAAAAAATTTTAAAGTTAGATTATTAATTTCAATCAGACTTTATTCAATCAGACTTTTTTCAATCAGGCTTTTTTCAATCAGGCTTTTTTCAATCAGATATTTTTGCCAAATCATGGTAGATTCAAATATTGTTCCATATCTGGGCCAAAAAAAAAATAGAAAAAAACGACTTTCATATCATTTTGAGCAAGTTTTAACTTCATCTTCAACTTCAACTGCAACTTCAACTTCAAGACCAATACTGATACTGATAAATTGCAGGCTTTTGAAGGCATCCGAAACCGGTGATCGGGGCTTCGACTAAGTGTTTGAGATTGTGGGTGTGCTTCTTCACCTTTCAAGACTGCTTTTGGATATATGCATAATGAAGGATTTGTGTGTTCTCTTGGAATGGGTTACCACAAGTTTCCTTTCCATACGCTACAAGCGTAAGTCAAATTTGCTCATGGTATAGCTTATAGTGTTGTTCATAATGTCTTTTATAATGTCTTTTATGATGTTGTTCATGGTTATTCATAGTTGTTCACAGTATCATAGTATAGTTTATAGTGTTGTTCATGTTTAATCATGGTCGTTCACTGTTATTGGTTATTCATGGTTGTTCATGGTTCATGGTTGTTCATAATGTAGTTTATAATGTTGTTCCTGGTGTAGTTCATAATGTAGCTTATACTGCTATTCATGGTGTGGGTCATAGTATAGATTAAAGTGTGTTCATGGTAGTTCATGATGTAGTTTATAGTGTTTTCATGGTGTTGTTGGAAATTGTGCTGGGTAGGTCACTATTCAAGTCCGGGTTTCAATTCCTTATAGAGGACCATTGAGGACCATTGAGGACCATTGAGGACCATTGAGGGCTGCAATTTGGTGTGGAATTCGCGGTTTTCCTGGTCCATTATCCAGATCCAGATGAGGGAATGGATCCCTTTTTAGATTCAGAGTGCGAACTTCACTTGTTGAGAAAAACAGTTTTTTGCCATCTCTCTAAGACTAAGACTGAAACTGAGACTGAGACTGAGACTGAGACTGAGACTGAGAATGAGACTGAGACTGAGACTGAGACTGTGAGACCGCATTCATTCGCACCCACTGACGTGACTATGGTCATGTGGTGGCTCACCTCCCCAATATAAAAGTTTCTAGTATTGCGATTTCATAACACCAACAAAATATACATCAACTGCTAGAGAGAATATATTAAGATGTCTTTGAACACTAGACAACACCAGACCCACCAATATAATTAGTGTGGAGGTACAGATGTTCACCAATGACTTGAACTGATTTCTCTACATCACTAAGGACTGCACATCCACTCACAGTCACAAGCTGAAGACTTATGCCTTGACAGTTATGGGGATAATCATTTTCATAATGGAGTACGAGTGCATGACTCTATTAGAACAAAGAAGAGGACATGTATATCTTGAATACAAAGAGAACTACGGTCTCCATTAAAGATAATATCTATGTGGAAGGAAGTATACATCCAAGATAGGTGGAATACAACCCATATAGGTCTTGAGGTCACGTGCCCAGTTAATCGAGAACCAAAACTACTACATCCCTTTCGGGTTCACCTATACCAACCCCCTTCGGTTACCTTCCTGCAGACTAATTAATGGCGGCCGATTTCCCTCGGCCGATTCCCCTTCCTAAGGAATCATCAACAAATATAGTTTCGAATAGGTAATTAACGTAACTACAAGAATTTAAAATGAGGTGGCCCTGGATTTCATACAATTCTATAGCTATAAATGACTGCAGCTAAATGAATATACCTATAGGTAACTACACCTATCAATGACTGAACCTATAGGTATCTGGACCTATACATAACTACAATTGCTGAGACTATAAATGACTACACCTATAAATTACTATACCTATAAATTACTATACCTATAAATTACTATACCTATAAATTACTATACCTATAAATTACTATACTTATACAAAACTATACCTATAGATGACTGAATTTATAAATAACTGAACCTATAGAAATTTGAACCTATAGACAACTACAACTATAAATAACTGCATCTATAGATAACTACACATATAGAAAACTACATCTATAGATAACTACACCTATAAATTACTATAGCTATTGAAGACTACATATATAGATGTCTATACCTATAGAAATATGAACCAATAGATAACTATACTTATTGAAGACTAAGCCTATAAATTACTATACCTATTGAATACCGTACCTATAGATGACTAATCCTATAGCTAACTACAATGACTATACTAATAGGTATCTGTATCTATTGAAGACAACACCTACAAATTACTACACTTATAGATAACTGAACCTATAGATAACTGAACCTATAGATAACTGAACCTATAGATAACTGAACCTATAGATAACTGACTGTGAGGTGCACATCTCTATACTGAGGCCGAGATTCCTCCATTTTTCAATAATTGATTTCCAAATAAGTAAATCTATTATCTCCCTTTTCCGAAACAAATGCCATGTCTACAAACCCTATAAAATAGACAAAAAGAAGTTCAATCACCTTCAATAATATTTTGTTAGACCTACTATGGGTAGACACACTACCCACAGTGGTATTTCTTGAGCCTACGAATGCCAGTGTCTCACCCAAGGCACCTTAACCCGTGACTTGGGCTCATCGATTCACCTTACCTCGTGACATGGCGTTTAACCACCCTGCCTGAACCTCCAGTATTCACTGGCTCGCTACTTAATTAGTCGGATTCCCACTTATTGGGTATCCATCAACGAATGAACATACTCCCAGTATAAGAGGTATTCAAGAATCTAACATATTTCATACTTATATATCATATAAGTGTACATTTATACCAGTTTAGATATAGAACCTAGTAGAGCATATTAACTATTAATAGTTGATCATCCAGCTAAAAATGCAACTTATAGCTAAATTTAATATTAACCCTAATATTACAGTCTTTTTGAATACTATTCAAACCAGTGCGGCAACATGTTTCAAACCAGACTAGCCAAATTAAGCTGACCAATAATTAAAAAAAAAGTCTCGTACTTACGACTTAAAAATTGTTACGGATCAAAGATTTGAAATAAACTGTTTATGTCAAACCTTTATTAAGTATTAAAAACAGTACTTTCTCGAACTATTGGGTTGTTTGATTTTGCTAGTGTGGTCTAAATCGTTTTGTCGCGCTGGTCTGAATCGTTTCGAGAAACACTGTATGATTTTTATTAAAATATATGGACACTCAACAGGAAGCAAAAATAAATAAAATAATTTGATTTGTACTTGTTAAAAAAAAGAAAAAAAAAATATTATACTTAATTATAGTCAAACTAGAACTAATATAAAACGGTCACCGGGAATCTCCGGTCTTATAAGGTAACGGAATGACTTTTAAAGTATCAATTCCTTCATCCTCATTTTGATCTTCATTAAGTAAATGGAATTCATACTCGGATTCCCATTCTTCACCAATTTTAGGCTTTTCTATAACACCACTTTTGGTTGTTCTATCATAGGGTAAAAGAAAGATGTTTGCCTCAGTACAGGAATCTTTCACTAACTCTTGAGGCTGGTAAACGATGGTATAAACTCTGTTTTGTAACTTTGGACACGAGTAAAATGGACCATTCAAAATTTTCCCTTTAGAATCCAAACTTAAAGTCGTACGAGGCACAGTAGGACCAAACACCAAGTCAGAGGCTTCCTTATCGAATCCTGCATATCCACTGCCAAGTGAATTGCTAGTATAAATGAAATCATCCTTTAAGTTGAATTCCACAGGTTCAGCGGAGTTGTTTCCATATGAAAATAAGCTCATGTTACTATGGTTATCTTCAAGGTACAATCCCGAAAGAGGTTCCAATTTCTCATTAATTTCCGCAAAAAAGACCAATGGATATTCAGGAGAAGAAGGTGGAGGTACTAATGAGTATGCTTTTTTTTCGAGATCATTATATGAATCAATATGTGATTCTTTGGATGTTTTTCTTTTTTCTTCATTAGCTTCTTTTCCATATTCCTTGGGTCCAGTATTTCCACCATTAGTTGTCACAACTACTCCAGCTTCTTTGGACCCATTCTTTTCAGTTTCCTCAGACCAAGCATTTTCCTTTTGTTTGGACACAATATTCTTTGCCGTTTCCGGAACTGACAACTTTAAAGCCCACTTTTTCTTCCTATCATAAGACAAGAGAAAGAGCTCCACATCCATACAATTTTTAACGGGGTGCTTGGTGTCCTTGTACACTATGCCACGGACTGGTCCATTAAAGATCTCACAAGAGCGGAATGGGCCGTTTATAACCCTCATTTGGAAATCTAATTTAAAGTACGAATTCCGGGTTTGAGGTGATACAGTAAGTAAACCCTCTTCAAACCCTACTTGTTCCGGGTAAGTCTTGTCATCACTGTACACATATCCACGGCGGAAATCCACCTCGTAAGGAACGGGGTATAACCCTCCATGTGTTAACACACTCACAGTCACATCATCATTGGTTGAATATGTGGCGGAGAGTGGCTCATATGTGCCGTTGAATTTCACAAAGAATACCCATGGAATGGCGGATTTGGCCCACACATTTGCCCCAAGAAGAGAGGTTATGAGCCAGTAAGAGTTTCTCATGTTTGGTTTTTGGGCGGTTATCTTCTCTAAAGAATGCGAAAAGGCCTCTTCTTATCGGTAATTTTTTGGAGAATTGGTGCATCCATAAACTCTAGTACTATAGCCATTTTCCCCTATTTAGTATATTTTTAGACTCTGGTTTCATCCATTGTTCCCCTAAGAGGGTATTCATGGGCTATGTCTTCATGTATTGTTCCCCCACTAGTGTAATCATTGACTATAGTCTCATCCATTTTTCCCTCTTTAGTGCATTTATAGACTATAGTATCGTATCCATTGTTTCCTCGGGAGTGTATTTTATAGTGTATGTTTCAACTTGAATTTTAGTATATACAATATACAGGGATACGTAAGTTGTGCCTTACTAGACCAATTTCTCTAGCTCTGGGCCGCTGCCTCTTCTTATACTCTTCTGGTCGTCAAAGTCCGGTACGGTCCTCTTGTCCTGGTTCCGCACAGCCATATTGTTCAGTAATAGTCTGCAGTTCCCATTCATCTCGGACACGTACGTGTTTCACTTGTCTGCATATAACCAATCCACGAAGTACCTTGCATCCGTGCACGCTAGGTACTCGTTGACAGTATGGTCTTGGGATTGATTCATTGTTTAGAAACAATGGAGCTAGATCAAGAAGTAATTCTAGCCAATACACTTTTGTCTTGCAACAATAGCCCCAGAACTTTAGTTCCATGGCTAAGCCCCTTTGTACCTGAATATATCGGCCGTCCCAATCCGAGCCAAAGTCTCCAACCAAAAATAAAAAAGCTTTTTTTGAACATCCCCAATCATGGTCTCTAAACATCCCTTAATATGGTCTAGCATGCCCCCTAAACATAGACATAGCTAGTAACTATACTAAGCCTCATATATATTGACCCAATTTGTTCTTTTTTTTTTCTTTGGGAATTAATTTTGCTTAATTAGTAATTTTCTGTACGCGCTCAATCACATTATTTGATTTGTTGTCACTAACTATATTGTCTTGGGTGGCTTTATTGCGGCCACGATGTACGGAATTCAGTGCAGTCTAACAAAGGCTATTTACAGTGATTTTCAAAACTATTCAAGCAAAGGAGGCAAAAAGATTCAAACCACACTAGCAAAATTAAACAAACCAATACACATAACCCCAAACAAGGAAACCAGTTCAGTTCGGTCCGTTTTGACCCTTGATGAATCTATGAGTCGCACTTTAGTAGGGGTCAATGGCCAATGGCCAAAAAAAAAAAAAAATACCACCTGACTTCGGTTTTTCATCTATGAACATTATATCTGTTATTCTTATAAAAATCTTATTGTTAAATCTAGGGCCATTGATCTTCAAAACTTATCTTGAATCTAGGGTCATTCTGTCAATACTCCGAGTCAAGGTACTATGCAGTTCAAACTATATAAAGTTTTCTGTTTTTTTGGTGGTCGGGCCCGATACATTTCCAAACTAGGTAAACTTTCGGCTGGCTCCGACGATCAATACATTGCTCTAATGCATGCAACGGATTCAGCTACCGGTACACGTTGACACGAGAACCATAGGAACCATAGGAACCATAGAAACCTGCATCTATAACCACGAAATAGTCATAGAGTGCCATTGCCATTGGCCAACTTGACATCTGCACTTTTGAAGTGTTTGGCCATTTCAGCTTTGAGAAGTCTCCCCAGCAGGTGGAGTCTCGCTTTGTCAATGAGTACCTAGCATGTACGGAGGTAAGGTACTTCGTGGTATTGAGAAGGAGCAATGACTGATCATTCTAGAAATAGAAGGTATGCTCTTAGAAAGTATAGAGTGTGCTTCGCCTTCCTTTGGTGGTTCTTGATTGATGAAGGTTTAGCTCCAGCATGAAGCATGTTGAAGAAGGTTTAACTTCAGTGAAAGACTAAAGGTCTAGCAGAGTTCCTGGACTATATAAGTTGGGACTCTCGCTACAATCCTAGTGTTAATGAATTAATCAGAATATTATCTGTGAAGACATCATAATGTCTTCTACTCCCAGACCCACCAGAAACAGCTCTCGGGTAACCCCTCAAGTATACACATACCTTGATGAGACTATGAACTTTATGTTTACCAATAAGTACAGTCTTCTGGACTGCACTCCATGGCTATTGAAAGGACCAGCTGATGTGCCCAAGTTGAGGGCACCTGAGGAGTTAAGTAATCTACACGTGGATATGTTGTATACAGACAATAGGGCTGTGCAGGCCATAGAGACGAGTAGATAAATACCAAGCGATGTCCACACCCCGTCTGAAAACTTTGGTCTTGTAAGGTATAACTTACACATCCCTGTTTCATAATATATATATATATATATATATATATGTATATATGTATGTACCAAAATATATGTTGAAACATTCGACATCAACTTTTTGGGGCGCACGTGACCTGTCCCTTCTACTTACAGATACAGTGAGACGAAAAGACTTGCTCACACATTATGTACCTAGAGATTCACACGGTTCTAAGCATTTATATTAATCACAGAATGATTCATTTTGAAACTGATTTTAAAACTTTTTGGTCAGGATGTATTTGATGGCTTTTTGACTGTGGTGTTTGATATTAGTGATGGGTTAAAACCGTGGTGTGGTAACTCAGGTGACTAAGGTCATGTGATGACTCACCCCAATATAAAAAGGAAAACCTCCCTCCATTCTAAAGCACCATATATATATATATATATATATATATACCTGACCCACCAATATTAATTTAGTGTAGAGGTACTGATGTTTACTAAGGTATTGGACTGATTCTCTTCATTTGACCGTGGTGTGCATATAATCCCGCCTTCTCAAAACGGATCTCGTTTACATCGCATTTATTATTAAAATAGGGGAATGGCTTACTACCCACCAAACCAAAAAAGACTAAAAAAAAACTAAAAAATAAACTACTTTGGTTGTTGAAAAAAAAAACTATTTAAAACTAGAATGTCGCTTTAAAAATAATTTCCAGATTGTTTTCGATTTTTAAGTGCGTGTTCTAGTTTTTTAGTGAAGGTTGGTTTTTTTCCTCACCCTATCATGAATTACTACGAAAATATAAAAATACCCCTTTAAAAAAAAGAAGAGCAAAAACAGAGGAGTGACTACAATCACTCCTGTCTTAAAGTATTAGTCAACCACTGGAAGTTACTTCATAGGTATCTAATTAATCTCTGGTCCTCCTGGTGCTGCAACTGTCGTTGCAGATCTGTCGTTGAGGATCTAGCGTTGAGGATTTAGCGTTGAGGATCTAGCGTTAACACATCTACAGGTTATGAGCTTAACGGATTATAAAATTATAAAATGGCGGTTCAACTTAGCGTCGGTGAGGGCCAACAGAACGCCTGAACGATACTACTTAGTTCATGAGTATTTTCTGGGACTCTCGGCGGTTCACGAGAGTTCATGTCGAACGACTCCGGCTGGGTTCCTTGGCCATTTGACCGGGAGTGACATGGCAAATCTCAGTTGCAAATAGACCTTGACGGTCAATGTTCCAAACTTATTCTGGTTTGTTGTGCTAACAAGTCTCGTTACAAGTGTCCAGTAGTCTTCAGCAAGTTCTACATGGATACCATTATGATTCGACGGATGATCAATGGTCAACTCAACAAGGAAACTATTTCGCATGGAAAGGCTTATTATTGCCATACAAATATATAAATTTCTTGTAACATATAAATACTCGAATTCTCTCTAAAACATTCAATTCACTTTTCCATAACCACAACCACATTTATCATAAAAGCATGCATCATCTTCAGTGTTTATAGAAGGCCATGGCCCTGTCCACCTGATGGAGCAATGCTTCCAACACATCTGTGGGAGGAGCAGGGTCCATGGGCAACCCCTTCTCCAAACCAGCTTCAATCCGCAAGAGCTCTCCAGATTATAATAGTAGTAGTACACTATTAGTATAGTAGTATAGTAGTATTAGTATAGTAGTATAGTAGTATTTGTTAGATCCACAATAGGTAGAACACTACTTATAGATACAATATGGAACATATCCGAGATCCAATTCAAAAGGCGATTTACCTTGAAGCGACGTAGAAGGTTGAGCATTGAGCACATATTCTCCCACGGCTAGGAGAGACGGCCAGTCTTGGTTTGACCTTGTCCGTGTCGTGAACCTTTGCGGAAAACCATTTGAATGGGGCTTAACCAGCCTCTTTCTTGTTATTTTTATACTTATGGGTTTGCGAAGATTGTTGAGGGTGCCCCGACTTCTTTTTAGGTATTTCTTCCCGGCTAGCACCCCAAACCGCAATGAACCCTTGCAACAACTCGTCTCTCTGGTTGAACGGATCCGAACTAGTCGAGGTAGAAGAGATCACAAGACATAAAAAGGTAAGCCGCAGCTATAATCTAACGGTTCGCTGCAAACCATCAACGAATACAAGTTTAGGACAACACACGTTATAAAGAACATAACAGTATTAGTATAGTAGTATAGTAGTATTAGTAGTAGTAGTATTAGTAGTAGTAGTATTAGTAGTAGTAGTATTAGTAGTAGTAGTAGTAGTATTAGTAGTAGTAGTATTAGTAGTAGTAGTAGTATAGTAGTATAGTAGTATTAGTATAGTTGTTATGTTCTTTCAATACATTTATGCCTAAACTCTTATATTCGTTGATGGTTCCTCAAAGCGAGGAACCGAAGTGGTTTATATAGCTTTGAGAGAAACGTGGCACCGAAATACTCTCCACCAGAACAATAGAAAGTATTGTTCTGGAATGTTCGAAAAGGGCTTCTGATTCACGAGTTTTCACAACGACCAAATGCCGTGTTATGGCATTTGTAGTAGACACTACTAGAATCGGACATTGTAGGCTCCATATTGTATCTATAGGTAATGTTCTACCTATTGTGGATCTAACAATAGCAGTTTAGTAGTATAGTAGTAGTACACTATTAGTATAGTAGTATAGTATCAGTGTAGTAGTAGTATTAGTATAGTAGTACACTATTAGTATGGTACTACTCAGGGCAGTGTCCATGGGACCATTTATACACAGTGATCTATAGTGACCTATGGTGAGATACAGTGATATTCAGTAATATTCAGTAATTTCAGAGATGTACAGTGATTTACTGTCGATTTTGTCTCTGACCCAGACTGTTGGGTCAAAGTACTTCTTTTTTTGGCTTGTCCTCACCCTCAGGGTTACCGAATTGCGATATCAAGTAGTCCTTTTTGTCCAAAATCTAGTCACGAATACCCTTCAAGAAAGCGTATATTATTCGAAAAGCATGTATCATAGAAGCATGTATGGTTTGATAAGAATGTGAACTCCTTATGGATATGGCCATCGTATAGTAGTGTATTGCACAGGCTTAACTAAACACTACATTGACTAAAATAATGGCGAATCAATAAGTACCTCTATTTTCTTTTTTTTATTTTTTTTAAAAAAAAATCTAGAAGTAAGAATTTCACGTAATTTCTAAAAAACAAAAGAATTCATGGTATTGTGGGAAAAATTCTATAGATGGTGGAATGGCTTGTATAGGCTTGCTTAGGCTTGAATACTGCGTATCGTACCACACCAGTGCTCGCAACACGCTGGTGGGTAGAGACATGTCGCACTAACAAATGAACAATGCGCAGTGTAACCATGAAGAACACCCTCTAAAAGAGATGGATATAAGCGTACATTCATACAACGGGAACCCGGATTATTCTGTCATATTCTAGAATCAAAATAAAGCATTCCTTAACGTTGATGATTTGAATTATGAAGCTTAAGTTCAAGGAGAGTTTGAGTAAACTCAGGGGAAAGTGAGGGGGAATTCAGGGGAATTCAGAGAAAAGTCAGGGGAGTTCAGGGGAAGCTCGAAAATTCAGGAAAATTTAGGGGAAAGTCAGAAAAATTCAGGGTAGACTCGAGGCATTCTATGTTTCTCCATGTCAAGTACTTTCCAACACACAAAATATCCAGCTTATGTTGAAGTTAACACTGAAACAGGAACTACAAAAAACAAGAGTGTTTTCTTAGTGGAGAGGTGAATCTCTAGTCACTTCATAACTAAATTGGTATTGCTATTGATACTGGTATCACTGACAAAATCCCACCGTCCAATAGTAAGTGACTATGGATTTATTTGGAACAGCCTCTTATAACAGCCTCTTATAACAGCCTCTTATAAAGGTATAGAAATATTCAAAGAGAAGGAATATATAAGTTCGTTGGCTCCTGATCTTAAAGTGGGAACTTTTGAGCTGCAAAGTTGTCCAGACTCTATTAATGCAACTCGAATACACCACCTATAATGATGGAGCATTGTTGGGATGGTTACAGGTTACACTACCTTTTCAGAAGAATCACTGTGAAGAACTGATGAAACTTACTTTGGTAAACTTTACGAAAGGTGAACAGTCGGTATAGGTTGATGAAGGTTAGCTATGTGCTTACTTTTATATGTTTGATTCGTGTTGTTATTGACTTTGGGGTATCTGATATTCAGATTTGGAGACCTACATATTCTGGATTGGACTTTATCCTGAACATTACATTGCAGGAGAGAGAAGACACCCAATTTGACTTGAAGTCACAATATGCTTTTTTGTTTTTTGTTTTTTGGCTTAGTCATCAAATTAAGACCACCATGAAACATATCTGGTGTATGGTTAGGTACGTTTTCAATTTCGCCAATTTCCTCGAGTTTCTTCAACCCTCCTCAGAAATGTACCCTTTGCTTCAGGTCTTTTTGATCCCAATGAGTCCAAAGACGAATGACTAAAACTTTGAATCTGGATAGTAACTGGAAGGTTTTCTCTGGACTATTCTACACGTGTGACATAGTAGGAGGATCAACGACACACAGATAAATTTGGTCTCCTCATCAACTTGTGCATCAACAATATCCACAGAAATCTTCCTGATTGACATATTCTGATTACCATGGCTTCATCGCATGTCTTGTTTTCTTGTTATACGGCAAAAGGAAGATATTCACCGGTACACACTGTTTTCCAGGTGGAACGCTTTTATATATTCTGGGCTCCGAGTCTTTGGCATCATTGCAAAAGTGAAAGAAATGATTCATGATTCTTTGTTCATTATCAAGTTCCAAGTATATCTCGTCAACCCCCGGACCAAAGGAAAATACCCCTTCGGCAAAGCCAATGTATCCCGGAATGTTTGGTTGAATTGTGAAGGCCTGGCCAAAGTTAAAGTTGATTTCAACGGGGGAAAGCAAAGCATTGGACTCCAGAAGCACACTGAACGCTGGATTTTCTGGCCCCTTTAGCAGTGTACAGGTGAGAGGCACTAAACAGTCATTGAACTCGACAAAAAATACCAAAGGATACTGAGGATCCCCAGGCATGGGTTTGGGGACCTCTGGGTCTTTCCAAGGAACGATCATCTTCTTTTCACCTTCTAATTCTTCGAGCTTCCACTTTCGGACAGGCTTGTTTTGAGCCATTTGGGTGGTTTCATGGTTATCATCACTAGTGACACTCGTCGCTTCGATTTCATCTTGGTCGGTCTTGGTCTCTATGCCAACCATAGCCTTCACTGCCTTTCCAGTCCTTTTATCATATGGCAAAAGGTAGAGTTCCACATCAAAACAGTTGTTTCCGGGTATAGGCGAGCCAGTGTAAAGAACCACACTGACTCCCTTGTTGAGGATATTGCAGGATTGGAAATTATGGGTGACCACCTTCTTCTTGGGGTCCAAATACAAGTTCATCTTAGGAACCTTGGGCCCAAACGCAAGCATACCTAGATGGAGCCCCAAATACCTGGGCAAATCCTGAGTATCTTCTTCATCATCTGGATAATGCACGTCTGCTAAGTCTGAGGAGAACATATCGAATGTACTTTGGCCTGGAGAGTACATGTCATT
The DNA here is from genome assembly GCA_002370915.1 of Metschnikowia lochheadii. Lineage (NCBI taxonomy): Eukaryota > Fungi > Ascomycota > Pichiomycetes > Serinales > Metschnikowiaceae > Metschnikowia > Metschnikowia lochheadii. The sequence continues at coordinate 5,273 of NLAW01001621.1, read as the reverse complement.
TGGGTCTAGTAAGTATGGGTCATGTGAGTCGGGTGAATCTTGGTCGGGTGAATCTTGGTCGGGTGCATCTTGGTCTGGGAAGGTTTGGTCCAGTGATTCTGGATTATCTGCAAGCGCAAAAGTGTCTTCCATGGTGAAAGTGACTGGAACGTCTGGTATTAAGCCATATGACAATATACCTAGAGTTTTATCTGACTTGTCAAAGTTGGTCGAGCTGAGTGGAACCAAAACACCATCGACCAACACAAAGAATACCAAGGGGAAGTCAGTAGGTTTTGGGGAGGAAGCCAGTGAGTCATTGTTTTCTTCTCGTGAGCTAATAATAGGACCAGAACTAAAATCAGAACCAGAATCAGAACCAGAATCAGAACCAGAACCAGCTCCTTGTGTTAATTCCGAAGCTGGTATATCCACATCAATATCCTGATCCATTAATACATCTTTCTCATGAGTCTTCATCCCAGAAACCAGAGGATCATCTACAGAATTTCTGACAACTTCATCATAGGGCAAGAGGTAAATGTCCACATCAAAGCAATTTTTCCCCGGAATAAGTGAATCTCTAGCTAGAATCACATTTAAGCCCATACTGAAGATTTTGCACGACCGAAACGAAAGGCCCGTTATCTTACTTTCATTATCCAAATTGATAGGGACCTTTTCGATATCTGGACCAACCCCAAGAATGGTCATGTGGAACCCTATGTACCCTGGGAAGTCTTCATTATCTGTGAAGGCATAATTGTCTGATAATGCGAATTTGATTGGGTCCCGCATTCCTGGTCCATACGACAATACAGCAGAGGTATCGCCCTTGGCAAGAAAGGTGGCAGAAAGAGAGACAAGGCGGCCATTGATCTTTGCAATAAAGACCAAAGAGAATTCAGGAAGTGTCCTGGAGAAAGTTAGTCTGGCATTCTCATCATAATCCGCTATATTGGCTCCAGGTATCTGTACAGCATCCAAGGCTTTTCCAGTTTTTTCATCAAAAGGTAAAAAGTAAAGGTCCACTTTAGAACACTGTTTGTCCCATAAATCTGCACCGACCTCAAATATGCCATATATAAGGTTAGGAACCATCGTACATGAGTTAATGGGACCCATTAGAACCCTCATATTGTGATCAAACTTTAAGGGAACCCTGATGACTTTATATCTAGCAGCATAACCAACTACCCCATAACAAAACCCCAAATACATTGGGTCGAAAGGGTCTCCGGTGACTGCATAGTCTCCTTCCATATAAAACCTCATGGGAATGGGCCATAGGTCTCCGAAAGTTAGCATATTTATCAGTCCACTATCGTGGGACAAAGTCTTTCCGGAGAGACCTCGAAAAGTGCCATTGACTTTTGCAAAGAAACCAAATGGTTTTGTGGGGAATGCCCCAGTTGTAGTTATAGCCAAAACAACGGTAACCAACAAGTGAGTGATCTTCATAATGCATAATGGGTGAGTTATGACCAGAGGAGAAAGTGAGGAGGAAGTGGGGAGGAAGTGGGGAGGAAGTGGGGAGGGGTGTTTTTTTATAGGCGGCCCAAGGGAAAAAAACAGTGTATTTGTAAAAACATGCTGGGGCAAAACCTATTGTTTTTATAACGAGAAATAAGGAATCGACTATAATTGTACGGAATCAGCATAATATAATACATAGACAACAATGAGTGTGAATCTGAGAACGGGTTACAAGTATGCGTGGCTCCTTTACATCTGGAGCAAGACCATTTGGCAGTGGTGGTGGTTAGTGGTTCCCGGAGAAAATACTATGAGGGAAGTTAGTAGCTGGGCTTTATTATAGGTTTGTTTCGAGTTTTTTCTGGCTTTTCAGGTTTTTCGGGTTTTTCAGGTTTAGGTTTTTCAGGTTAGATTGGCCTTATCCTGTTCTGGCTCGAACTCTATCCCTATTGTCTATACCTATACATATCACTTATCACTTATCACGTATCACGTATCACGTATCACTTATCACATATCGCATATCACATATCACGTATCATGTGTCACGTATCACTTATCACATATCGCATATCACATATCACGTATCATGTGTCACGTATCACTTATCACTTATCACATATCGCATATCACATATCACGTATCATGTGTCACGTATCACCATTATAACCCATTCCTTTTTTTACTTATGGGAGGTTTTTGCTTAACTCTATATTGAGATGAATGATCATTTTGGAACCTTAGACTTTGGGTGCTCACGTTGAACTATGGCTCTCTACTCCATTGTTTTCGCATTATACATTGATTTCGCATTATAAGCTATCAGGGTATTACCATATACACCTGATGTAAATGAGCAAGTATGTATCCTCTTTTATGTATTAAAGGAGAATCGTGTATACTTAAAACTGCTATTTTGAAACTTCCAAGTTTTGAAAATAATAAATCTGGATGATTATTGCATGGTGTTTGGCTGCAAATGTACCTTTGGTCAGTATGATCTTCAGAGTGCGGGTCCCGGTCAGGTATAATCCAAGTCCATTGACTTGTGTTCTATAGTGTGCACTAATAAATAGTACAAGGAGTACGATTTTGGGCACTACAATATTTAGCTCTATTATTTTACTGGTTAAACTCCATACAGGTCATGTTGATTACTCCTACTGCATTGTACTGCTATATTGTGCCATACTATACTATACTATTATTGTTAGATCCACAATAGGTAGAACACTACCCATGGAGACATTATGGAGCCTACAATGTCCGATTCTAGTAGTGTCTACTACAAATGCCATAACACAGCATTTGGTCGTTGTGAAAACTCGTGAATCAGAAGCCCTTTTCGAATATTCCAGAACAATCCTTACCATTATTCTGGTGGAGAGTTTTTCGGTACCACGTTTCTCTCAAAGGTATTTAAGCCACCCCAGTTCCTCTCTTTGAGGAACCATCAACGAATATAAGAGTTTAGGCATAAATGTATTAAAGAACATAACAATAGTAGTATAGTAGTACGGTTGTTAGACTCTTGTTATAACGTTAAGTACTAAGATATCTTTACTGGTTGATGATTTCTCAAGTGAGGAATCTGAGCTACTTTTTTAGTGTTTTCAAGAGCAGAGACCGCTGCGGAACAACTCCTTAGCGATTATTAATTTATTCACCGCAGTTCATCCCATCTGAGTAGGCGGCCGAGTAGAAGAATGAGTAACAGTGGTCAATGCCTCAGAAAGAGAGCTTTCGTTCCATTACCACTGTTCCATTACCACTGTTCCATTACCTCTGTATCCATTACTACTGTATCTGTTAGATCCACTATAACTGCATCCATTTCAAGACTCTGTGGCCCAACATCCATGATATTAGGATGGTGTTCACCTCTATTGTTTCGGTGTTATGTCGCACGCCCTCTCTAAAAGTAATTGAGTACCTTAGATTCCGGAGAATAACATAGTGAACAGAGTACCTGACATAACCGGAATCTAAACGTACCCATTAGCATTAACTACTGTTCTATTACAAGCATATACTATAGATTGAGTAATAGACTATCTGCAACAATGGATAAACATTAGGTGGCTCATAAATTAGCCATGGTAAATGATCCAGCGTATGATTAATACTATACGAGACCAACCTCAGTCTTAATCTCTACCGTATACATGCGTATAAAATTTACCTCTTACACCTACACCTACACCTAAACCTCATTACTTCTAACTGATTACTGCTACTACTATACATTTTACTATATAGAGGTACCCATTCCTACTACTTTTTGGACTAGCACTATTGACTGATTTCCCCTACTGTAGTCTTGTAAACAAGTTGATTACACAAGTTTATTAATCTACTGCATAATACTGTAATTTACAGTCAACTGCCATAATAGCATTCTCCATTGTACTGTACTGTACTCTATTGCGCTTTACTATAATCTACTCTGCTGTACTCTAATCTTCTGTACTGTACTGTACTCTACTCTCCTATACTCTCCTATACTCTCCTATACTATTGTACTGTCTGAGATGGATAGCAAGACCACAGTTAACGACTTGGCTGATGGATTATGGTAGGGGAATGGTAAGTCAAAGAACTTTGTTTTGACACTAGGAAACTCGTAAACGTAAGTGAATCAGACATGGAAATTCACCAGCTGAAACGGCAACAAGACAGAAAGTCTATTACAAGAGCTATAGCCTTTAAAGCCCCTTCACAGACAACCTAGCGAAATAAAGATGAATAGAGGTAATTTGGAGGTCACTATAAAAGACAGTTTCCAGTATGATATTATAAGTATGAGGCTTTTTGGTGGGTCTGGTGGTTTACTTCTTGGTATACCACAATCCGTAGATATTTGATTAATGAATCATTAATGGATATTGTGAAGGTTCTGTTATATATCTAATAGTTTGACCTTGACCTTCCCTTATTTGTAGTATTAGATACCACCATAGCTCAGTATTCAATAGTTCTAGATACTTTAACAGCTCAATATTCATTTTACTCGATACGTTAACAGGATACTAGGCACTATATCAGCTCAAGAAAGTCCTTGGTAGTTGGTAGTTGGTAGTTGGTCGTTATAAACAGTCACAGTAGCAGTCATCATTATTATTGGTGACTGGTAGTTAATAGTAGCAGTAGTAGTAGTAGTAGTAGTAGTAGTAGTAGTGTGAATATCACATTGCAAGACCTTCCAGGTTCTTCTGGTGTTAAGACANAGTAGTAGTAGTAGTAGTAGTAGTAGTAGTAGTAGTAATAGTAGTAGTAGTAGTAGTAGTAGTAGTAGTAGTAGTAGTAGTAGTAGTGTGAATATCACATTGCAAGACCTTCCAGGTTCTTCTGGTGTTAAGAGACGGTTGGAGTAGAAGGTGGTGAAAAGAGTAGTAAAGTTTTGAATAGTTTCCCATCAGCTTACTTAGCAAAAGTAACTCTCATTCTCCTCGTTACTCAGTAGTATATTCTAACTATCTCTATTCACATTCATATAGTGTACTAGTAGTTCTAGTTCCAGTCAACAGTATACTAATGAACTGATAGACCCACCATGGTAAATCCCAAGATAAAGCCTCAAGTAAGCCTGTAAACCTTGAGTAATTTTTGAGTAAACATATCTCATCTTTCAAATGAGTCATTTTCCTTTTTTATCTTACCACACAGAATATCAACACCTGTCAATATTAATTCATTCACATCACCAATGATGTAGCCTACTATTCCACAGTATCTTGGTACCACCACACATTAACTATCCAAAAGGTCTACGAAACAGCTGCTATAATAAAAAGAGTATTGTCTATATATATATATAT
>NLAW01001620.1:0-138173 GCA_002370915.1 Metschnikowia lochheadii | reverse complement strand
AAACACCGTCGCCTGGCCCATGCTTTTCGGTGCGCACTAACAAAAGTTGGCTAAAATCCCCCATACAAATCTGGTCGTGTGTGACTCAAATTGTTGCGCGAGTTGGAAGAAATGTTTTAAGTTTGCCTCGTATCTGGGTTCGCGGATTTGAAAATATCGCACGCTCGCCCTAACAAATAATTTTTCTTCACACTTCTGCAATTTCTAAACACGTAAATAAGCACACAAAACACAATTTTTGCTCAAACATAATCCAAATTTGTACATAAAATAAAAAAAACTTCTGAAACATGCTCATTATAGTTGTTTAAAATCAAAAGTAAATTGACAGAAGTTGTGTTTGAAATAACTTATCAAGCATGATATTTTTGTGACACTCTTGGCATCGTGTGAAACTTTTGGAGTTCGTAACCATTCAATGGCCATTTTCAACCATGATGTTTAGCTAGATGTGAATATAGTAATCTAATTAATTAATTTTGGGTTGCATAGTCTTGTAAAAAACATAAACTTCTGAGAGTATCTTCTCTGACGTCAATATACTACTGTTTACCGCAAAAAGACAGGTTTTATTATTTGTATGATTGCCCTGGAACTTGAGATGGAAATGCAGATGCATAATTCAGTTAGCATCAAATAAGCTTCAAAGAATTTACCCAGATCCTTTCCTTGCATTCTGTTTGAACTTTAAAGCAAGTCGTCGTGATATTAAAGCAAAGTTATATATCAGTTGTCAGACCCACCATAGGTAGGGATCTACCTATGGGGATATTATGAAACCTCTCTGCCTGATGCAATGGCTATTGTTACTCAGCTTTCTACTCAGCCGCCTACTCAGCCGCCTACTCAGCCGCCTACTCAGCCTCATTGTAGGGAGTACTAGGATGAACTGCGGTGAGTACAACAATGATCGCTAAGGAGTTGTTCCGCAGCGATCTCTACTTTTGAAAAGTTATATAAGTAACTCAGATTCCTCACTTGAGGAATCATCAACGAATAAAGATAACTTAGTACTTAACGTTATAACAACAATCTTGTTAGACCTACTATGGGTAGACACACTACCCACAGTGGTATTTCTCGAGCCTACGAATGCCATTGTCTCACCCAAGGCACCTTAACCCGTGACTTGGGCTCATCGATTCACCTTACCTCGTGACATGGCGTTTAACCACCCTGCCTGAACCTCCAGTATTCACTGGCTCGCTACTTAATTAGTCGGTTTCCCACTTATTGGGTATCCATCAACGAATGAACATACTCCTAGTATAAGACGTATTCAAGAATCTAACAAATCTAACATCAGTTGTATATTTGAATACGGTAATATGACTTAGAGGAATCGCTAAGGATTATCTTATCAGGCGGAACTGTAATTTCTTAAAAACTTGCTGGCTCTTTCGTGTAATTCATTGAGATACTTTCCAAAAACAGCTATTCTTTGAAATGGGTTTCAGTTTTTGAATCCCATTGGCTCATTTGAATCCCATTGGCTCATTTGAATCCCGATTGGGGTTCTGCTCTGGCGCGTACATCCCTTTTTATGCATCTGGCTCCCCGCACCCATGGCATAATTACGGGTTAAGGCCACTTTTAGGCTTAGCCTCGTTAGTGAAATCCATGAGCACTATAGTGTTTTTCAAAACAATTCAAACCAGGGCGACAAAAAGTTTGGAACCAGAACTAGCAAAAATAAACAAACCAATAATTCAAAAAGATTCTTACCCCTTCGCACAGTCTTTCAAACCAAATGGCGAAATGTTTCACACAATTTTCATTAGAATTAAATATTTGGAAATCTTAAATCTGGAAGGCTGGTTTGAATATTTTTGAAAAACACTGTAAATACTCAATTCTAGCGCTCATAGGATTTTTCCTAACGCGTACCATTTGTTGTTCTATCTATACTACTCTCTGTATCGTAATCTTCTACTCAACTAGAGTAATCTAGTGCTTGAAAAATTATTACGTCATCAAATTTTGTACTTCGCTACCCATAAAGTTAATTATACCTCTAAGCAAGAGCACTCACTTGACCTGATGTACAGTGCGTGAACAATATTCAGTGTAAGTGTGTATTCTACTTAACTATACATTGCATGGAATAATACAAACCTCCCAACCAATGTTTTAGTATGTGTATTGATATACAGGGATATGTAAGTTGTACCTTACAAGACCAAAGTAATTTAGACGGTGCGAAGCGGCTGAAGAGTTTTCTCCCACTAGTGACCCGCATATGGTGTAATGTTGGTCTGCATACAACACATCTACGAAGTGTTCTGATACCTCCTTGAGGAAGAAGCTACGTTCCTGCAGGAGTGGAGCCTCATCGAGGATCCACCCCTCATAGTGAACGGTCCGCATAGGATTAAATTTATTAACTTTTTCAAAGAACTCCTTAGAAGAGATCCCCTGAGATTCTTCAGTGAGTGACATTTCTGTAACAATATGTATTCAATATCTAGTCTGTAGAGAGAAGGTAGAATAAGGTCCTTAGAGAGAAAGAATATGAAATATTCTTTCTTCTCATATATGTAGGACGAGGTCGTGCAAGTTCCAATAATTAGAGCACAACAGTAAAATTGGGATGAACGGTTTAGGACAGCTGTCAAGGGGAATGAGGGCTCAAGCCCTGTGGGCATACATGATGCAATGGAACCTAAGTGCAGGACACTTAGGTGTATATACTGCATATGCACCTCATATCACAACACGAAGTACTCTGACTCTGTACATGCTAGGTACTTGTTGACAAAACCCCATAGCTAGCACTTTCTGTGTTCTCTATCTTGGATGGTCCTTTACAGAGTGGTAACCTTCGGATTGCTCCTAAATCCATATATGTAGCCACTTTTCTGCTTGATAAACCAATGATAAACGCTATTCTTACTGGGCCTAATTAAATGCATTGTGAATGCCCATGATATACAGTTTGAAGCTTCCTAATTATATTACTTGGTTAAGAGGTCGATATCTTGTTCCACATGAAGGTGATCGTGACCTCTGTTGTTATTGTAAGGATATATCCTCCGGTAATGCATGTGATATTAAACAGCTATGCCAACAAATATGCTGTTCGACTAATGATGTCAAGGTTTGATAACAATGCCAAAGCGAATACAGCTTCAAAGTAATCTAAAAAAGAATTGATCATGGCTTATTTGACACTAAGAAATATGCCACCGACATTCATAGGGTTTGGCGCGAGTCTAAAATAAAATCTTTCCGATATAAAAAAGCACAACGGACAAAAGTCGAAAAGACAAAAAGATTGCAGCACCACAATTTCACACATGTTCTCCCACTGCATTACTCACTGTGGCCCTAAGTGGCTTAACTAACGTTGATCGGACGGGAAACAGTATTCTCCACTTGGTATGGCCGCAACCGGAAGGTTGAAAATGATGGTTTTACCAATCATCTCATGCACTGGATCTTTTTGAATCCTTCAAGTAAGCTATTTTGGCAGAGAGGAAAATATTTTTAAGTGAATGTGGTTTTACTATGCCACTCTTGAACATGAGCCCTAATACTAATCCGTATCCTTTACCAAAATTTAGCAAGCACGTCGATCTAAAGAAAAAAAGTGGTTTCGTAATAGGATGCTAGAGATTCAAGATTCCTACTCAAATTTGATGTATTCTTTAGGGAGCTCTAGCTCGTAGCAAAACATCCGAAAGGAACAAAAATTAGGATGTAATGTTGAAATATACCTCGTACTCTCCTAATCGCTATTGAGCCTTCTACATGACTTCCTTATTATTTCCTTATAATTAGTCACCAGGAACCTTGCGGCAAACTGCCCTCGGTGCAGCAGAGACTACATTTTCACGAGATTACTATTTTTCGAGTTCTTATTGAAATGAGCTACGTATTTGAGACAAGTCGTGTTGAAAAACTTAACGGAGACTGAAAAAAGACAGGACCTGAAATAGCCTTTTATACTACTACAGTGTGACTTTAAGACTCTTCATACTTACCTAATATGATTTTGGTGGGCTTGCTATTGGATAATCGTATGAGCTTCCTGAATGGAATTCACATAATTAGAATCTTTCTTTTCTTTGAAAAAAAAAAAAAAATCAGCACGTTCTTTCTCAGCCTCAGGCTAATGTATCATTTTGTTTTTTCACTCGGTCTTTTGTTTTTGTTCGCGTAGAATAATACGTACAGTGCTTTTCAAAACTATTCAAACTAGTGCGACAAAATGATTCAAACCACCGCGACAAAAAGTTTCGTACCCCTTCGCACAATCTTACAAACCAAATTTGCGTAGTGTTTGGTTTGAAACATGTTGTCGCGGTGGTTTGAATCATTTTGTCGCACTAGTTTGAATAGTTTTGTCGCGGTGGTTTGAATAGTATCGAAAAACACTGTACACGGTCGAGACGCATGATGCATCACAGGTAGTTTTGACCGCGTACCGATACTCAAAGTGTTAGATTCTTGAATACGTCTTATACTGGGAGTATGTTCATTCGTTGATGGATACCCCATAAGTGGGAATCCGACTAATTAAGTAGCGAGCCAGTGAATACTGGAGGTTCAGGCAGGGTGGTTAAACGCCATGTCACGAGGTAAGGTGAATCGATGAGCCCAAGTCACGGGATAAGTTGCCTTGGGTGAGTCACTGGCATTCGTAGGCTCGAGAAATACCACTGTGGGTAGTGTGTCTACCCATCGTAGGTCTAACACAAAGTGTCTTGTTATTTTTCATGATATAGAAAACTATACTATTCAAAGGTTCACGGCTATCCAAGAAACTGACCTAAGCTATAGTCTGATTGCTTTGGATTCTTTACGAAATGACATAAAAACGTTCATTTTGTCATGTGTACAGCATTGACGAATATATTGGGATTGCATAATTATTCAGCCACACTCAAAGTAGCTAGGAAGTCATTATAAGTCGGTGCAATCAATTATTTGATTCAGTTTTTTGATCAGCTTCTTCTAGAATCTTCTTCAAGTTGATCACGCGATCGAAAAGTAACTTAGGCTCACTTTATTAGATGGCTGTTGGCTGTGATAAAGTGCCAACTACTAAGGAAGACCATAAAGAACATGAATCATTCTGAGGAATTTACAATTGTTCACTGATCATGTCCATACGAACCTTTGATGGTGCTCTAGCCACTGTAATGTGGTTCCTACACATATGGTAACTTGCGTGGGTGCAAGAAAAACACATAGTAAGATGTCGAGTTGTATTGGAGAAAATATTTGGAAAAAAAACAACCAAAAAAGTACTTAAAACCTAAAAACAATATCTCGGCAAATCCTCCTACGAGTATACCGGACTACTAGCTATGAAATGGTCATCAACAAAATTTTTTATTTTGTAGAGTCCCCTAGTGCCGAAGATCCTTAGTAATCACCGTCAAGAGGCCATTCCGTAAAAGGTTGCAGATCAGTGATGAATTCCACATCCTCAGAATTCCAATTTTCTTGAGGAGGAGTTGCTGCAATATCATTCTCAAGAAGAATCTCCACTTCCACATCCTTCGGGTTCCACTCATCTTGTGGAGGAGGCTTTGGAATATCATCTTCAAGGGAAGTGACCTGGTAAGGGTCAAAGACCTTCACCTCGTCAAGGTTGAATTGCTCTGGTTGAGGCTTTCCTATATCATCTTCAAGGGAAGTGACCTGGTAAGGGTCAAAGACCTTCACCTCGTCAAGGTTGAATTGCTCTGGTTGAGGCTTTCCTATATCATCTTCAAGGGAAGTGACCTGGTAAGGGTCAAAGACCTTCACCTCGTCAAGGTTGAATTGCTCTGGTTGAGGCTTTGGAATATCATCTTCAAGGGAAGTGACCTGGTAAGGGTCAAAGACCTTCACCTCGTCAAGGTTGAATTGCTCTGGTTGAGGCTTTCCTATATCATCTTCAAGGGAAGTGACCTGGTAAGGGTCAAAGACCTTCACCTCGTCAAGGTTGAATTGCTCTGGTTGAGGCTTTCCTATATCATCTTCAAGGGAAGTGACCTGGTAAGGGTCAAAGACCTCCACCTCGTCAGGGTTGAATTGCTCTGGTTGAGGCTTTCCTATATCGTCTTCGACGGAAATTACCTGATACCGCTTAGACATAGACTGAATTTTTGCGGAGATGGAATATCCACAGATAGCCTGTTGCTTGCAGTAGGGAGACAAGGCTTGCAAGTCACCCACAGTGATCTCACCCCTAGGTTCGTGACCGGGTCCAAAACAAGTCTCGACGGTATAAGCGAATGATTGGTTACACACAACATCATAGATACATTCTTGGGGAATCTGAGTGAGATCCTTGTCACGGTACTCCAGGCACTGTTGCCCGGCATAAGAGTATTCTGAGTCTGGAAAGGAAAGAGGAATCTCCTCTCTCATGTAAATAGGAACAGCTTTTGCGGCAATAAATTGGAGTGCAAGGACAGTTGAGAACATCATTTGAGAATTATTTGGTAATATCCATTTAGGGGGATTTGCCTCTAAAATAATTATGTCATGAATGTTCTTGAATACCCCTATTATTGACACAGCCTCGTTTTTATCAATTCAGGGAACAAAATTTTCTCATCTGCAAACACTGAAACAACTGAAACAGGAATTACTACATATGAATGTCTAAAGCTACGTCTCAAAATCTTGGCACCATTGTGCCCTTGCACCCAGCCGAAAGAAGTGTTAGTTTAAACAATGAAACCATGCATTTTTCGTCAGGGAAAATCTTCGCGTGAGATCGATTGTTCGTCCTCATGCAGATGCATATTTCATATTACAATATTCCCAATACATTGTCTTAATACATTTGCTGTACCTTTGTCTAATTGTATTCTACAGTTTGGATCCATGGATAGTTTTTCCGGATCACCATAAGATCAAATTATCCAAATGCCATGAAGCAGACACTTGCCAGGATCTACAGTCACCTATAACAGAAAGAATACTTGGTCTTCTCTCGAAAACTCGACTCATTGAGTCAATTCTGGAAGCAGATACCAAGAAAAAGGGAGTGCAGATTCTCCAAAATCAGTCGATATATCTCTAGTGGGGGCTGTGACCTATTGTTTAATTTGTCGGCACATCAAAGTTTGAAAGAGAGCGAGACAAGCCACTTTCTCATTACTACAGTACCATGCATAATTNTTAATTTGTCGGCACATCAAAGTTTGAAAGAGAGCGAGACAAGCCACTTTCTCATTACTACAGTACCATGCATAATTGTGTTGGAACATGAGGAACCAGTACATCTCTGTTGTACTGCATGTTACATGTGACTGCAGGTAGTTGGGGCAGACGAAACAGTGATATGCAAGAACAGACGGAGAGTGGATGACGTCCCGCGAAAAAGGCAGCGTGGCGTTAACACAAGAGGCATCAGAATAAGAGACGACTCTGGGCTAAGTATAGTTTTGATATTATAAGTTCCAGTCGATGCATTAGTAGACCATAAAGCTCAACAAATTGCAGGAAATTTTCCCCATTAGGGTGCGATTTGAACATGGAAGAGCGCGAAAGATCGACCAAACGACGGGTCGAGACCAAACATTAAGATCGTCCTTTCGACCTCTAAATCTTTACTTGAATCGAAAACGAAACGCCTCTTCAATCTCAAATTCAAAACCAAGATCTCGGACGTGCCTATTAGGAGATGGCGAATAAGTTAGCCCGACCCACTTTGTATAGTAGTCAAGCACTCCTTGGAAGGACATACACCGTGTCTACCTAACTGGCCAGAAATAAAAGAATGAATAGTATATTTGATAGTAATGACTTTGCCACTAACATAGATCTGCTTACAAAGTAATTCTGAAGCGTGTATGAGGAATTTGAGATATTTGAATGGCTGAATACGTGGATGATTAGACATGCTGATAAGATATACGAAGAATGAATCGACCTAGAGATTCTTTAGTGGTCCTGAATTATACTTCTGCTTGACAGAAAGTTAAAAAATAAAAATTCGATTTTTAAGGGCTGAATGTAATTTTGAAGAAGAGAGGACATTGTTATAAAAATACGCGAAATGAAATACTGTACAGGTCTTTTCTCAAACTTCGGTACACTATACTAATCGTGTTGCGCGTTATTGCGTACCGCTGTGTACTCAGGAACTGAAGTATGATTGGACTTCAATAACTCTCTTAAGTGAGGGACTTGGGTAATCATATCAGACATTATTTTCTATCTTTGTTATGTGTAGAGTAGGTAGTCAGTGACTGCTTATTCACCATTGATACCGCTCAAATTTGAGCGGGATCCTCTATATATATAGTCAGTCCCGGGGACTTCCACATCCGATACCGGCGTCTCGTAAATGACTGTGCATGATGAGTGTACGCACTCATCATGCACATGTCCCTGTTTCATCTGCACTATGCATCTCTGAAACATGTGGGATCTATCCACATCATCTCAAGCCTGTGTGTTCACGTTGACCTGCAGGCAACATGTTTCACAGTTGCCCGCACTCACAGGTTGACACATGCCACATGTTCCAACAAATCGCTGGGAACTGAAAAAAAATCAACTGTTCAGCCAACAAAAATAAAGAGCCAATTTATTTAAATATGGTAATAGAAAGCACAAATCGTCAAATTGAAAGTATTTTGATAAGATTTTATCCGGTAATTCTGGACAAAACTATGCAATGAACAATAGTTATAGCGCACCTACGGACACTATTTTCAGCAGAGACCTCAAAAACTAACTTGAACTTCTTAGAAAGTCATAATTAAAACAAATTTAGTTCATTCTCCTGTCAAATCCACTATTCTACACAATTTGATGTAAAATTCTACACTATTTGTTTGTACAACATACAAAAATTTCACTTATGTTAGAATTAATATGCGACCTGAGGCTCTAACCTGTATTCGCAAGGGTTATAAGCTTCTAGCGGGCTTCTAAGATAATCGGATCTTCCAGGAACGATGACCTAATGATGACTGCGTATTCTGAACGGCTACTAATAGTAGGAACTCACCCGAACAGTGTTATGAATATACTTAGTTACTTAATGATATCTGTTAGATCCACTATAGGTAGTGTACTACCTATAGTTACAATATGGAGCCTACGATGTCTGATTCTAGTCGTGTCTAGTACAAATGCCGTGACGGCATTTGATTGTTGTAAGGACATCATGAAACCAAGGCGCTCTTTCGAACATTCCAGAACATTGCTTCCCATTGTTCTGGTGGAGAGTTTTTCGATGCCACGTTTCTCTCAAAGTTATATAAACCACTGCGGTTCCTCTCTCGAGGAACCATCAACGAATAGAAGAGTTTAAGACAACAAACGTTATAAAGAACGTAACAATATCTATATTAGACTATAACTATCTAAGATTAGGTAATGGAGTTCTTAGTCTTGTTCAAGACTGGACTTATGTCCCCTTTAAATATCTGGAGGGATGCTGGGTCTAGACTCTTGCATTTGCAGATCCTGTTTCATGTTGCGTAGATCTTCATGTTCTAGACTTCCTGGAATCCTGCACTCTGTCGAGTCTAATTCCATCTCTAAAATCGGGCGTGTGGCGTAGTTGGTAGCGCGTCTCCCTTGCAAGGAGAAGGTCATTGGTTCGATTCCGATCTCGTCCATTCTTTTTTGTATTCATTTCTCATTTTTTATCTCTTTAAGTATCAATTCATTCATAGATTCCTTCATATTTCTTATTCTTCTCGTAAATTATGCTATTTAAAATTTGAATACCACCTTCTTCACCTCGTTTCTTTCGAACTTCTCATAGTAAGTGGGTGCCTCCTCTATGGAGCATGTCACTTCAATGAAGTCCTCGAAATCTTTCTTCACACGCTCAAACACCTCAAGTGCTTCCCCAAACAACGACCATGCATTGCATCTTCCAAAACTCATCGTTAAGCCCTTTACGTACACTTGTAGTGTATCGAAAGGAAACGCGTCGTGTCCCATTCCAAGAGAGCACACAAATCCTCCACGGCGTACGTTATCAAAGGCAGTCTTGAAGGCCGAAGAAGCACCCACAATCTCAAGCACACAGTCGAAGCCCCGATCACCGGTATCGGAAGACTTCAAAGCCTGCAATTTATCGGTATCAGTCTTGAAGTTGACCACCTCACTTGCCCCAAGTTTCTTGGCATGTTCCAACCTGTCCTGGATGCCGTCCACAACCACAATCTTGTCAAAGCCAAAGTGCTTTAGTATTCTCACAGCACAGAGTCCCACAGGACCTGCACCGATCTGGAGAACCTTGACGTCCTGCAGCTTCAACTTGTGGTCGAAGTGATCGAGAATCTTCTTGACTCCGAAATATCCGGTCACGAATATATCTGCCATCATGACATAGACTGAATCGTCAACTGAGTCAACTGACTTGTCTGATTTGGGTTTCTTGAACAATGTCGACGTGGCGTAAGGTACTAGCACATACTCCGCCTGTCCGCCCTCCAAGCCCGGCTTGCCGAACGTATTGGTATGCTCGCACGTGCCAGAGTGCCCGTGCTTACAGTACCAGCACTGGCCGCACTGGATGGTGAAGGTGGAGACCACATCTTCGCCAATGGCAAAATCCGCGTCTTGCACTGCAGACCCTTTTTCAACCACCGTACCAACAAACTCATGACCCATGGTACACCCGTCTTTCAGTGGAATATGGCCCCGGTAATAGTGAAGGTCGGACCCACAGAGCCCGGAATATTTGACCTTGACCAAAACGTCATGTGGATTCTGAATGGCGGGAATCTCCTTGTCGATCACCTCGACTTGGAACGGTTTCTTGAAGACGGCCGCTCTCATAATTGTACTATCTGGATGCTGTGGAGGAGAAAGTCTGCGATTTTTAGACCTTGCGACCCCGCAGTTTTTCCGCGGGTATACGTGGGGTGACATCTCGTGTCAGGCTCAAAAAAGCGACGGCGAAGTCTGGTACCAGAGAGTCTTGACCAGATTTGCCATCAATCTTGCTACCGGTATTAATCGTTGGCAGAAGTTGAGGCCAAACATAATGAACATGTTTACTTTTAGCACCAGCGCCGTCAACCCGTAGATCAAGTAGATGCACACTGTAAAGATAGTGACAGATGCAGGTGGAAGAGACTTCAAAAAGGCACTTTTGGTTACTGCATCCGAAAACTTGTAGATCAAAGAATCCTGGTTCAATTCACACATCACGCCCTTGTCGGTTTGGTAGTATTTTGCACCAAGGTTGAGAGCAACAAAGTCGTAGAGAAAGCTGCGCCAGTCTTTATACTCAAGGGCCATAAAACCTTCGCTCGATTGGACAATCTCACAATGCCGCTTCACTATGTGGGGGTAGTTTCGGAGGGCATAGCTCAAAATATCGCCGAAGTATCTCTCGGAAAACGTAGCTATAGATCCAGTCGTGAGTATGACACTGAGGAAGTAGTACAAATGTCCAAGAAAGAGGACCACACGGACCATCTTTAAAGCAAAGATGAGGAACACTCTAGCCACACGCATGAAGGCTGGCAAAAAATCCTGGGTATTGAACCTTCGCCATCTGAGCTGAAGGCTTCGTGCTGGCCAAGCCGATAAGCGTCTATACCATGCGACCCCGGGCTGATCTGTGCCTGCGTTTTCCAAACCACTCAGTGTTCTGATATCTGTTCTGTCTGTCGTATCATCACTCGGATCACTTATGTCGCTCATGTCGTCGGGGATCTGAGCAGACTGCTGTTCCCCCATCTCCCCAGCTACTCTTATCCTGTTCACATATGAGGTAGTCTGTGAGGGAACTATAGAGCCGTTCAACAGATCGGCACCGTCTTCGGGAGTATTCAGCATAGGAGCTAGTTCAAGGCCATGTAAATCACTCATGTAATAGGAACGTGCGCCTTTAATATAGTATGTCGCATATCACGTCAGGTTGGGTTCGCGGAAGTTATGCGCGTGGCCCACTTCGTGACCCTCAAAAGCCTTGAGCAAATTCTCAACCTCCATCGGAACCTCGTCGCGGATTTCCTTGTAGACAGAAACCCACAAGTCGACAATTTGGAGCCCGTGCTCGAGACACTGGTTGATTTCCTCTTCCGAGAGATGTCCTGGTGTGTCAGAGACCAAGTCCCCCAGCTCGTCGAGAGTGCACAGATCCTGGTGCTCAGTGTACTGGGTCAATAGGTACACACTTTTTTGCACCTCCACCAAAATTGGCAGTAGGTTATTTTCAAAGACTTCTTTGGAAACAGACTCTTCACAGAGATCATAGAACCTCTCAAAGACCTCATGCTTATTCTCCAAATCAGGGCCCAAGGAGTCGTAGGCAAAAGACTTGCACGGCTCGGCAAATGAAAAGAAGGTCAGTTTGTAGAAATAGATTCGGAGAACGAAAAAGAACCACACCACGTGCAAATGCATTCTTCCGCAAAGTAAAAGTGACCAGATCACCTGGTCATAGAATTCATGGAGCCTGGGGTTATCCAGTGGCTGCAACGCTGCAGCTATGACATACTTCCTGGTCATTTCAAGGCCTTCACTTTGGTCGAGGATAGACCCAATTATTATGGTGGTGCCGAAGTGGCAAGTGATCAAGTGCGAAGACCGGTAGGCCTTGGCTCGGAAGATGTGACCACAACTTAAGAAAAAGGAGCTTCTTCTCAACTGAGACGCCTTGAACGGTGCCCGCAACTCCTTTCGTGAGTATTCGTAGTCTCCCACTGAAACCACCTCGCCCGGGTCGAGAAGCTGGCGGAGCAAGTAGTCGAGAATCCGCTCGGGTGTATCTTTGGTCACACATTGGGAGCAGATCATACAGAGGGTCTCGATGTCGAAGTCCAGAAGGCCCCGTACGTAGGGCGTGATCACGAACTGCCGGATATCGGTCATTTCTTTGATGTAGAGTAATGCATCCTCAAGGGCTCGGTTCAAGTCGCCTTGTAAGTATGCACAGGCTATAGCCACCATTCTTCTCTGGAGCGACTCCAAATTGCTGGACGCTAGGACCTGGTCTAAGACCTCAGGGTGTTCGGGCGAGAAGTTATCAACTTGGGCGGGTGGAGCCTTTGCAACCCGCTCTGATATAGCCTGCAAGGAGCCACACTTCTCCACCACCTCCAAGATGGAAAGATGACATGATCTAGTAACCATTTGGGACAATTTGTAGTCTTCAAGGACCGAATTGGAGTACGACTCCCCATGAATAAACGCGTGGTTGGCAACAAAGCGATTTACCTGCAACACGGCCAAAACACCGTCACATGACGGCAAAGGGCTGACCAAGTCCCACATGGAGTCCGGGCTCAGCCATATATTTAGAGATTCCCAGTACTTAATTTCATCCAAACACTCTGGATCATTGGTGAGCCCGTGAATGCACCGTAACAAGGTGAGTTTACTGGAAGGATCAGTTTCTTCCTCTAGCCGGATCTCAAGTAGCGTCACAGCACTCTGGACTCTGCCTAAAGCAGCCAAAGACAAACAGAGGCATATGCAATCCAAAAGGGATACACACGAATGCGAAAGCAACACCACCTTGTAGTAACTCTGATCTAGGTAGAGTTGTAGGGCCGACATTGCAGTTCATGGAGACTGCACGAGTGGCTGCGAACGATTGCAAATATAGGTGCGCGCCTGAGAGTCCAGAACCCAGAACCCACAGACACTACTACTACTTACCATATAGTTACAATCTACAATCATGCCACCAAGTCCCAAGAGAATGGTATTAGGAGCTGCAAACTGGTTAGTCCGGTTCATTGCCGTGTTTTTGTTCACGTGTTTTGCCTTTTTTGCTTTACTGGTCAAGTACATCTTTGGGGGTACAGCTCTGTCACTAAGCCGGAAGCTTTTGTAGAGGTCCAGTTGGCGGGGGTAGTGAGCATACTTAAACCCGAAGGCCCAGGGATATCTTGTGATTTACACATGCCAAATGCAATGTTTTTTTTTAGTATTTGCTAGAGCTTGCTACGGATGAATGCATACAGTCAGTCAACAGTATCGAGTGAGTATAGAGATCAATTGTTCGGGAATAATAGCATCAATAGCGCGGAAACAATGGAATGGATCATGTGAAAATAATGGTATCCATGCAGTCTATATATAGACCTGAAAATGTCTTGGTATTTAACCCCTCATGCTTCGATCACTTCTTCCTATTAGCTCCGCCGGTAAGACTACCCATAGGAGAGTTGATGACCAGACTTTAATTCTGGATAACCTCCATAGTCAATTTCATATTAATTCATCTGTTCTGACGAAACTATTGTAGTAGCTACTTCTTCAGTACTATCATACCTTTTTCCACGACCTAATTCTTTTGTTTCACTGCAATCATGTGGATACTTTCGATAATGCCACAGTAATCAATTACTTAACTTTCCGGCGAAATATCGATTTTGGGCATGAATAAGCTATGGCTAACGGTGCAATCTGAAATTTGCCACCAGGTAGTACCCCGCTTGAAGGAACCTGAAAAACGCACAGCAAAGCACTTGACGTTTAAGAAACCACATTGTTTAAAGCTACAATGACCAACAGCACATTTGACCAAAAATCAAGATTGTTCAAAGAATCGAACTTAGCCAAATCATCCAAATCCACATTATTTGAGAATCTCCAAGCTGTAGATGTGAGACATTTTACTGCCGACCTATCGATTCATAAATCAGTGTTATCTATATAGGCTTAGGGCCGAGATGGTTATGAGTCATGCCAGATAATGGTCGCGTTCATTAACTGACCGTACGTCTGACGAGCGGATATTCCAATAGTCTTGCATATACCTCATTACCATTTGCCGTCTTTAGTCTCCAACCTTCAGTCTGTAACAGCAATAGGACGTCCTTAGTCTCCAGTCCAAAAGCCGGAAGATCTTAACGATCAGTAGGTTCCGTTTTGTCACTGTTTTTTTTTCTGGAATTTCCTCAAATTATCATATGTCTTTATTTAGACGTAGTGTGGCATAGTCGTATCTGACGCACTCAACGCACGTCGATAAAGTGGTAACTGGAAAGGCGGCGTGGTTGTGAGCCGGACCAGCGTTTTAGCCCATCCCACCTCAGGGTCCACCGGAACGAAGGCGCATACTCACGTGGCAGGTGAAGATAGAACAAAAAACCCCCACCGGAAATAGTCAACCCTGCCAGGAACGGTCCCGGTAACTAAAGCATACAATAGCCAGGAGGTTTTGCCAGACCATTTGTTGGGCTCGGCCCGTGCCTACTCGGCGTTGGGTTTGGCCATTGCCCAGACTGCACTTGTCAATGCACCTGCGTGGTCGTTGCGAATTTTCTGGATTGGGAAGGCTCATGGTGCGCGTCTCTCCTTTCTAGCTTTCGCATCCATTCTCCAATTGTTAGCTTGCTACCAAGAGCAACCAAGCCCAGAGCGGGACTTTTGGGGGCCGGTGCCGGATTATCTCCCTTTCCGCTTCTATCGTGGTAACTTTTGCCGCCGTGGTTGGCCGCACCACGGCTTAACGTGCTTACCGGAAAATATCTGTCGGCCAACTTGCCGCATGGCCTGGGTCAAATCGAGTGACCGGAGCCGATCCAGCGAGAAATGTGCTACTTTGGCGCGACCCTGCCGCGCCCTCGTTTATCCTATTAAAACCACCATCTGTCCGGACTTTGACTTTTCTTTTTTACTTTTTGTCCGTACTCTACCTCCGGCGTTTTTTTCTTCTTTCTTTGCCGCCTGCTGAGCCAAGCCATTCTGAACACTTGCTCCCACCGCCTCAAGGGCTGCTTAATATTTTTCCTCCCGCACTTTCCTCATTGACTGATTTGCCTCGACAAAGATTCGTGGTCCTGACGCGCTCCAATTTTCCGTATCTGAACATAAAATTCCTGAAGATACTTTAAAAATTAACCAAAAAGCTATTAGTACCTCCTCCACTAAAAACTACCACCCACACGAACAATCACGCCAATTCCCAACCTAAAAAAATTAACATTCACACAAAACCCAAAAACTTAAACTGACACTTTGATTAATTTTAACTCCAAAATTATCTGAAACACGAACATTCTATTGACACTCCACTGACACTCCACTGACACTCCACTGACACTCCACCGACACCAACTACCCCCAAAGTTACCCCACAATCACCCCAAACCCCAATCTCAAACCCCAACCAATCCAAATACCAAACCCTAAATTACCAATGTTGAATAAAAAAACCCTTTCTTTGAAACTAAACAAGCCGTTCTTGGGTGCCCCTGACGCGCCCTTCACCCCTGTTGAACAGACCCTCCATACCCCCAAGGAAACACAAGGCCAGCAATGTTACTTCCCCCCTCCAACGCAGCCTAACTTAATCTACTCTAACCCACAATATAATGAAAGTGACGATATTCTTACCGACGTGGACGACATGCAGATGCACGTGAACCGCAACTACTCCATTTCTTTTACCCTCAACTTTGACCAGCTTCTCATGAACATATACTCCTACTTCTTGCTGCTTCCGACCACCACGCCGTTTCTGGGAATTACACCGCCGCTGGGGCTCGTTTCCCGCGTGGCCAATGAGACTTTACAGACCGTCAGCAAAAACGTGTTGGAGGAGGCCTCGAATCCCAACTTCGAGTACGATACACAGAACATTTTGAGCTCAGAAAACATCACGAACCGCTCTTACAAACCCATTTTCTTGCAGCTCATCCGCAAAAGGTTGCTTGATTTGTGCTCCACCCAAAAGGTCGCTGGCGGCTCCAAAAACGCGTCTGCTCAGGCTCCCACGGTCACCTCCGTCCAGATTTCTGTTCCTGCCCTGGTGCCATCGAATGCAGGGACCCAGTTCCAGAGTCAGAATGCGGTGTACCAAGGCCTGGGGTTGAAACAGCTGTCTATTTCGAATCTACTGTTGAATGAGCAGAACATTTCCAACTACCAAAACCAACAGGCACAGGTGGCCCAAAACCAACAGGCTGCTCTCAACAGTTCGAGGCTGCGTTCCTCCTCGCTCAATTTGCGCAAGCACTCACTCACCAGAAACAATTCCTACTCCGGCTCCAATTGGCTACATGTGGGCAACATGTCCAATGGCCGGCCTGCAAACAATTCGTTGAACGGGTTGCAAATCTCCGACAACAACGCGTCGTCGGATTCGCTCCAGCTGATGCATGATTTCGTTCCCCACGCCTTCTTGAACAGGCAGGGCAGCACACTGTCCACGGGCTCGCAGAACACGGGGTCCGCATATAATTCGGGGTTCAATTCCATGATGATGGACTACCAGACGCCGGTGAGCTCTGCAAAAAGCTTTTACTCCACGGGGAGTACGTCGCCAAACCGCGACTGCATAAGCTCAAGTGGCTCCATATCGGAAACCGAGAGTCTTGGCTCCCTGTTCTTCCGGTCAAGGTACACCAGTCGGGGTAGCACGGGAAACTGCCCCGTGCTTAAGCCTCTCACCATCAACACAGACCCTAGCAACTTCCCCAACAACACCATTCAAACGCCTGTTTTTGGAGGCAACTTGAATGGGGAAGGTCTTCATTCGCCTTTTGTCTCTGCAGTCACGCCGTCGGAAGATTTCGGTTACTTCATGACAGGAGGCAACAGTGCACCATCAAGCAGCACGATTGGTGTGACGACACCCAACTCCGCGGGCATGAGGAGTGGGACGCTTATTCCGGAGAGCCCCGTCAAGGATGCAAACGGCAGTAAGTTGAATATCAGCTCACAGTTCGGCTTGAGCGAGAAAAAGAGAGATTCCTTGAAGCTCAAGAGAGGTATACTTTAGATAAACAATACATTAATTATTGATTTTTTTTTTTATGTATCACAGCTCCCTTTCGACCTAGGCAGAAAGTTCACTGCAACTTAACTTACTAAACTCTTTAAACCTACTCTTCAAACTCACTGCTTGAAACGCACTCATATAACTTGTTATTTAAACTTGCTCTTAAACTCTACTTGAACTATATACATATTCTCTTTACTCACAACTATACTCATTTATTTGTTAATCTATACTTGGTATCTTCGGTTTAGTTCAGTATACTGGGCAAGTTCGCAATTTGGCTCATAAATAGCGTACTCCACGAAACAAAAATAATCCAAATAGTCATGTCAAAAATCGAAAACAAAATATGAGTTTCCAAATAACACTGGATTGGATTCAAATTGGTAGTGAGACCCCAATTTTTCTTTTTATAGCCGAATTTTTAAGTTGTTCATGAATGTTTAAGACGGTACTATATTTCCTGATAAGGCTTAAATTAGGTGCTATTGACGCGTTAGTTGCGTTGCTCAAATGCACCATTTACGGGAGGTTCATTAGATCAATTATGGGTCGCACACTACCATATAACTGAATGAAGCCTACAATACTCCAAAAGACATTAGGTACATTATTTCACGGCAAAATAGTAGCCTTTAGTCAGTTCAAAGTCCGTTAAATAGCCCCAAGCTCTATTCTTGGTAATCGTGAAAAACCTGTTACACAGAAGTGGACGTACCAAGAAGCACCGATCAGTACCCACAGAATATGTAGAGCTCATGGAATATATAGAGCCCATAAAATTATCCGTAGAGTCCAAAAATGTCTGTAGATCCATATAATCATCCATAGAATCCTGCAATTTAGATTTGTTATCTGTGATTATTTCCCCATGCATTTCCTTAAGGGACAGTTGATTTTCTTTTCCTGAGGCTAGACTGAATTTGGCCATAATCTCAAGGACGTGGCAGTAGGAATGATGTGCTAGGTAAATTTCTCTCGGACCAGAAAATATCCACAGCACCATCAAATCAAACTGATACTTGGTGATAATGATAAAAGAGAAGAAATCTGGATGTCTGATTATTTGCCAAGACAACGTTCAAAGATGGATTGGGAGTAGAGTGAAATATTCTAAACCACCCAAAATTGGCACTCATAAAATATACAAACCGTCACAAAGAAAATAATTGTCGTGATCTCTATAAATCTTAAAAGTCTTTGAAGCCATAAATTGTCTGGTTGTCCACTCATCATTTCTAGACATACATGGAATTGCTTAAAATATTCATGAGTATCATCCAAACTCTTAGCCATCCCATGCCTTATTATTCAGTACTCACTCACATCTTTGAAAATCATCATAACATTTCAGAGATATTTAAAATTGCCATATTATGTTAAAATCACCAGAATACAGATATGCATAGAAATATCATGGCTTACCCAGATTTAGAGTTATCTGAATGTCAATCTTGCATGTGCGAGGCAACGCGCGTTGGATACATCAGCTTGCAACTTATCAGTGGCGCTGTGGACCGCATGAGACCGAGATTTCGCCAGGTCAAGTTCCCCAAGCCCAGCGTCGGTATTCCACGCCCGGCGCCTCAGCTCGCGGACAAGTCGTCCACGTGGAGTCTGTTGCAGGCGCTTTTGCCCGAGGACCTGGACCTCAAGCCACCCCCCACAGAGGCAGAAGCCCTGATCTTGAGGGTCTTTGGTAGGCACCCGGACTCGCTTCTAGAGGTGCCACACCTCGGAGAATTGCCGTCTCCCTTTGAGTTTCACCTGATGTTCAACGAGGACCCGAGCTACATCTCCCAGCCTCGGCTCTCGGTCACCAAGTTACTCACTTCGGCGTGGTGTGAGCTTAGGGAATACTATACCGTGTTTGGCGGGCTGCGGAGAATGGTGCCGCTGGTCCGGATGAAGTCTGGAACCGAGTACCATGCCAAGCTCGAAAACGAGGACCACTTCCAGATCGATATGTCTTTGCTTGATCAAATGGTGATGGAGCTCGTGGCCGGGGTACCCTCTGAGCAGAGAAAGGATCTTCTTGCCACGGAAAGGGAGTACAAGATGGCCAACAACTGGATCGAGCATAATATCAAGAGAGCTCTTCAATTATCGGCTACTGGCCAGGCAAGAGAGCTCTATCTCCATGCATTCTTGGACCTCAACAAGGGCAGATTTGTCACCCAGCCTAGTAATTTCGAAACTGGAGTTTTGGTCAATGGCATTGCGGATATTATCAAAATCGTGCCTTCCCAAGGCCCCTCAAAAGAAATCGATGATACGTACTCGCCCGGAATCATGAACTTGACAGAGGCCATAGATCTAGCGGCAGAAAATATGTCAGGCTTGGCCAAGAACCATGTTCTTGTCATGGGCGATATCAAGACCCGAAATTGGAGCACGCTTCCTTCCCACGATCTGGTGATCGATGCAGCCAAGACACAGTGCATGTACTACGCTCAGATGTTCCATAATCTTTCGCAGGGTGAAGCGTTTGCCTACGAGAGCTACCTAGGAAATGCCTCCAGGAGGGGTTTACTTCCAGATGCACCCATGAGTATTGCACTTACGGTTAAGTTGCTCGTGGCACACTTCAAGACAATTGCGGTCGATTGTCTACGCTTAGCTCAAGGTGAGCCTATAGGCTTCGAGCCATACGATGAAAGGAGTGTGTCGAGTCCGCTGTATAGCTTGAGTTCCTTATTGTCCGAAGAAGATTTCCGAGAGCTTCTCATGATGTTCTATGGCGAGGACCCCGACATCATGGTGATGGATTTGAAGCCACTTTTCCAAGCCTGGCAAAAGCCTCTCACTTTCAGGTATGTGGCAGCCAGAGCGGCGCAGGTGTCGTCGGTATTTCAAAAGCTCCGTCCAGCGAAGGTGGAGGTAGAATACCATAATTTGAAGACCCAGAGAATGTTTGAAAAAAAAGAGGCGGTCTTTGACATGGACAATTTGCTGCAGTCAATGGCTGATGCGTCTCTGCTCTGGTCGGGCCAAAGGCTACCAACCAATACGCAAGACTTGTCAAAGTGCAACTATTGTGACTTCAGAAGGAGATGTGCGGCCATCAACGAGCAAAACGACAACACTATTCTCCAGAAGATCTACGAGCTCCAAGGTACGTGAGCAGAAGTAAATGTTAGACGCCATCAAAGGTAATACCACACTTATCTATGGCACCACCTCTGCAGACCTCTGGACACAAGTGCCAACCAATTAATTAATGGGTTTCGTTTACCACGTATATCTGTTGGCGTCATATACATGGAGATAATATCCCATAAAGAAGGAAGTTTTTAGAGCATGGCGGCGCTGAAAAGCCGAGAGGACGCGCGGCACCTGCTGGGATCCGCACGACCCGCATGCAGTTACCCGGCCAATGCCGGCAAAGTCGGGCTGCAACGTTGGTCGAAAAAACTCGCAGAAGGTGTGGATGGAAGCACAAAGATGATCCTTATTTTGTCTCGAGATCACCTTCTGTACTAGAAGACCCTTGCTACAGGAATTACGACATCTAAGTGTTTTATGAAAAGTGCCTACACGAGCCAGAGGTTTCCACAGGTGCACACCTACAGTGGGACGCGGAAAGTCCAAGGACTTATCGATTCCAACCCTGAATTGTGGGGCAAATCAATTGTCTCCCGGAGCTGCGCCATGGGCAGGGAGAGCCACGTAGTAGTTATGTAAGCATTATCTCTGCGATTACAGGCGCGTATAGTAACCCTCGGAAGTTGTATAAAAAGCATTCAAAGTTTAAATTGCTTCAGAAAAATATTCTTGGTAGTCGTGTAGTAAGGTGGAACGAAAAAGAGGATCTCGGCTTTAAACGCACAGGTCGGCTGATTTTTACTGGAGCATCGGTAAAATTCGGAGGTGAGAAATTTCACAAGGGGCGGGAGCCGTGGGGGCGCTCTTATTCGCCAAGTCCGAAACCTGGGGTTGAAACCAAGCCGCATGCAGGAGGGACCCGGGTTGGCGTGCCATGTTTAACAACAAGGGGGCCCGGAAAAAAAAACAATATAATGGAATATAAGGACGGAACATATATTTCCGAATCCTAATCTTTGGAGATCAGCAGAATCCCTCATGTATGGCGGGAGTTAGCCCCCATATTGGTCGTACTCCGACCGTGTCAGGTGCGACTGACCTAATGCTGGACATGAGGAACAAAGATTATTGGCCGTTGCGCAACCCGAGGCAGTATATGCACCCGACTCCAGGACGCTCCAGATTTTATAAAAAAGAGCGCTTCCCCAGCAATCAGCATTTTTTCTATTTCCTCTTTTTTTAGTGAACCACTTTTGTATTTATTAAAAAAATGTCCGCAATCCGCTCATTTCAACGTTCTGCTTTGAGAAGAGCTTTAAACGTCAGAGCTTACTCTACTGAACCCGTATGTGCTTTGCTTTGTGGGGAGTGTTGTTGACTTGTCCAACGTATACTAACATCTTGTAGACTTTGAAGGCTCGTTTGGCCGAAATCTTGCCAGAGAAGGCTGAGGAAGTCAAGCAATTGAAGAAAGAACATGGTAAAACTGTATGTACATTTTTTGTTTCTTGTTTGGATGCATCCGATCTGATATCGACATTGCCACGTCTACTGAGCTAAGGAGAGATGAAGAAAAAGTCATTTAAGAAGAGGTTAAAGAAGAGTGATAAAAGTGAGTGACGAAGAAAGAGTGATTCAAAGAAAGGGCTTGATTCGAAGAATTGGGGTTTAGATTTGGGAACAGGGGGTTTGATTTGAACAGACAAAATTTTCAAAATTTGACTTTTGAAGACGAAGAAACATCCTTCTAACAACGATTTCCCTAAATTTGACAATCCAATTTTGAAAAGCAAGCTTATTTGAATTCCCAAGCCGGAGATTGGATGCATTTGCCGAGGGCCGGAAGTGTTTGTCCACGGCGTTTTTTCGCGCTGACGTAATACAACCGCAAGCTCAAGCAGTGGTGCATGTGACTAGAATACTAACAAACAGGTGATCGGTGAAGTTCTTTTGGAGCAAGCATACGGCGGTATGCGTGGTATCAAGGGCCTTGTTTGGGAAGGTTCCGTGTTGGACCCTATCGAGGGTATCCGTTTCAGAGGTAGAACCATCCCAGACATCCAAAACGAGTTGCCAAAGGCCCCAGGTGGAAACGAGCCTTTGCCTGAAGCTTTGTTCTGGTTGTTGTTGACCGGTGAGGTCCCATCTGAGGCTCAAACCAAGGCTTTGTCTGAGGAATTCGCCGCCAGATCCGCTTTGCCAAAGCACGTGGAGGAATTGATTGACCGTTCTCCTTCCCACTTGCACCCAATGGCTCAATTTTCCATTGCCGTGACTGCTTTGGAGTCCGAGTCTCAATTCGCCAAGGCCTACGCCAAGGGTGTCCACAAGTCCGAGTACTGGAAGTACACTTACGAGGACTCCATCGAGTTGTTGGCTAAGTTGCCAAACATCGCCGCCAGAATCTACAGAAACGTCTTCCACGACGGTAAGTTGGCCGGTGAGGTTTCCAAGGACTTGGATTACGGTGCCAACTTGGCTCACTTGCTCGGCTACGGTGAGAACAAGGAGTTCCTCGAGTTGATGAGATTGTACTTGACCATCCACTCCGACCACGAGGGTGGTAACGTCTCTGCCCACACAACCCACTTGGTGGGCTCTGCTTTGTCCTCTCCATTCTTGTCGCTCGCTGCCGGCTTGAACGGTTTGGCTGGTCCTTTGCACGGAAGAGCCAACCAGGAGGTCTTGGAATGGTTGTTCAAGTTGAAGGATGACTTGAAGGGCGACATCTCCAAGGAGGCCATCGAGAAGTACTTGTGGGACACTCTTAACTCCGGTAGAGTGGTGCCAGGTTACGGACACGCCGTCTTGAGAAAGACCGACCCTCGTTACACTGCTCAAAGAGAGTTTGCCTTGAAGCACATGCCAAACTACGACTTGTTCAAATTGGTGTCCAACATCTACGAGGTTGCCCCAGGTGTGTTGACCAAGCACGGTAAGACCAAGAACCCATGGCCAAATGTGGACTCTCACTCCGGTGTCTTGTTGCAATACTACGGCTTGAAGGAGGAGTCTTTCTACACTGTGTTGTTCGGTGTTTCCAGAGCCTTTGGTGTGTTGCCACAATTGATCCTCGACCGTGGTCTTGGTATGCCAATTGAGAGACCAAAGTCGTTCTCCACCGAAAAATACATCGAGTTGGTCAAGTCTATTGGCAAGAACTAATTCGACGGACGTTCCCTCGAACCGCGTCTATTTATTTGGTAAGTACTCTTTACTTAGCTATGATGTATGAACGACAGACTATTTTAAACATTGCGTAGTGACTTGAATAGACACTACTGACCATTCTAGTGACGATTTCTCTAGTGCGCACTTCTCCAGTGCGTAACGTAGATGCCGCACATCCGCACCTCGCCTAGTCTTCCTCAAGTTCTGATTTTCACCTTAGCATCTATCCTATGCTTCGGAACCTTCGACATTTCTCGGCATCTTCCAGGTCCGCCCAGGAAAAGATCCTGTATTCGAAGACTCTATCACTACCCCATACCAAATTCTCTCCCAAGTTGCCCGATAGCGGAGAACGGACTCGGCTCATTGAAGTTTCAGGAAAGGACCTTTACAAATGGCAACACAACCGACCTGACCACTCCAAAACGTTTGTGCTTCACGACGGGCCCCCTTACGCTAATGGAGACTTGCATTTGGGCCATTCCCTCAATAAGATCTTGAAGGACATCATCAACCGTTTTGAGTTGATCCACAACAACTCCAAAGTCAACTATGTTCCCGGGTGGGATTGCCATGGGTTGCCCATTGAAATGAAGGCCATAGAGGGCCAGGAAAAGCTTGAGGCTACCCAAGTGCGCGAACGCTGCAGACTGCTTGCCCAATCCATGGTGGAGAAGCAGAGACAGCAGTTTCTTGACTTTGGAATCATGACGGATTTCGAAGATATCTACTTGACCATGTCGCATGGGTATGAGAGTGCACAGCTCGAGATATTCTTGAAGTTGTACCTGAATGGACTTTTGTCCAGACAATTGAAGCCTGTGTGGTGGGGGTGCGAGACGCAGACTGCGTTGGCTGAGGCCGAGTTGGAATATAACCCGAAACACAAGTCTGTTGCAGCGTATGTGAAGTTTCCTCTTGAGAGCTCTGAACTGTCGAGTAAATGGGGTGAAAATTTGTCCCTTTTGATCTGGACCTCGACTCCATGGACCCTTCCTGCCAATAAGGCCATTTGCGTGAACAGAGACCTCACATATACCATAATTGAGTCTGAAGAAGGCGACAGACTTATTGTTGGGGAAGAGCTTGCAGCCAATTTGATGAAAATCAATCCCTCATACTCGAGAACGGAGATTACCATAAAGGGCTCTGAGCTTGAACAAATGCGGTACCGAAACCCTTCGAACCAAACAGAAGACCGCTTCCCTGTGTTGCATGGTGACCATGTTTCTTCAACGGCCGGTACTGGGCTTGTCCACACTGCACCTGCTCATGGTATGGAGGATTTCCTCATTGGAAAACAAAACGGTCTTCCAGTGGCTTCTCTGGTTGATGCCAAGGGGCTCTACATCCAGCAGAATATCCCACAAGGGTATGGGGATCTCGCTGGAAAGTATGCTAACGGTAAGAAATCGATCTTTGCCGTCTTGCAGAAACTTGAGGACTCCAACATGATCTTCAATATCGACAAAAACCACATCCATTCGTATCCATACGATTGGAGATCCAAGACTCCAGTCATACAGAGAGCCACTCCACAATGGTTTATCAACGTGGAAAAAATCAAGGACGCTGCTTTACAGCTGTTGGAAAATGTGAACTTTGTACCTGAGGTGGGCAAGAACAGACTCTCTGCGTTTGTCAAGAACAGAAGCGAATGGTGTATCTCCAGACAGAGATCGTGGGGTGTGCCCTTGCCAATAGTATACAACAAGAAGACACACGAGCCTCTTGATGACTTGGAGACAGTCACTCACATTGTGTCCCAACTCCAGTTGCTCGGGACCGATGCCTGGTTCACCAATGAAGACGATATCTCAAGATGGATACCCGAGAAATACGATGGAAGAAACTATTATAAAGGCAAAGACACAATGGATGTATGGTTTGATTCAGGGACATCGTGGTCAACGCTTGTCAATGCTAATTCTACCAATGATGAAACAAAACCACTAGCAGATATTTACTTGGAAGGAAGTGACCAGCACCGTGGATGGTTCCAATCTTCCTTATTGAACAGAATCATCTCTACTGGCAAAGGAGGAGTATTTTCACCAGTGGCACCCTACAAAAAGATTATCACCCACGGGTTCACATTGGACAAACAAAATAACAAGATGTCCAAGTCCAAGGGAAATGTTATTGAACCTCGCCATGTCATAAATGGCAGTTCGAAGCCTTTTGTTCCTGCTCTTGGCGTGGATGGACTCAGACTCTGGGTGGCATCATCCAACTACACTCAAGACATCAGTGTCAGCCAAGAAGTTCTTAAAAGAGTATTGGAAAATGTCCGTAAGTTGAGGGTCACGTTCAAGTATCTACTTGGAAATCTCCAGGACTTTGAAAAGCCAGTACCTTATACAGAGCTCAGCAAGATCGACAAATGGGTGCTTTCGCGATTGAGCAAGTTGGAGAACTCTGTGGTTGAGGCATACTCAAGCCACAACTTTGCCAGAGTGGTGAGAGAATTGAACTCACATATTGCAACAGACTTGAGTGCCTTGTACTTTGATATTTCGAAGGACTGCCTCTATACGCATGGCTCAAATTCGATTCGAAGGAGGGGGATTCAGACCGTTCTTGAACAGGTTTTGAAGACGTATGTGGGGCTCTTGTCGCCTATTCAGCCTTTGCTCACGCAAGAAGTATGGGAGCTGTACGCCGGATTCCACGATAGAGGTGAGGTTTCGCCCTTCATGAAGACTTGGGAGTTCTTCCAGGTGCCCGAGTATGTGAACCCCGAAGTGGAGCAAGAAATGCAACTTATGTGGGACATGCGTGACCTACTCTACAAAGAGTTTGAGGCACTCAGACTTGATGGCTTGTTTAAGAACAAATTGCAGGCGGAAATATGGCTTCAAGCAAGCGGGGAAAATGAAGCAATTTTCAAACACCACCAAGAATTCTTGGACGACTACTTCCTAGTGTCTAAAGTCAGTATCAAGGAAGATCTACTGACTATTGAGGATAGTGAAAACAGCCATAAGGTGACGATGGAGCATCCGCGTGGAAATGTTACCGCAATCATAAGGGAATCCACATTGAGCAAATGTCCAAGATGCTGGAAATTCCTTGCCGAGGCCGAGGAAGAGCTTTGTCATAAATGTGCCGAGGTTATATGTAAATAGTAAGGCCGGGGCAACTCAGCCAAATACCAAATAGAATGAATTGTCATTGATCCAAACATAATTTGATACATCCAAAAATATTCAAAAGGTAAAACAAAAATTATCAGAGCCTTATATATACTGGGCTCTAGTGTTGGCTGCGAAATCTCAAGGGTCAACATTAAGCATGCTCTTATTTACTTTGGACTTCGTTTTTTTTTTAAAACCCAAACACCCGCTCAGTTGAAATACGTCACTCAGATAATGTCTAATACAGATAAAGAACAAGAAGATAAAGGCGATTTCGAGTCATAGGCATAATTTGATCACATCGATCATGTTGTAGTGCCGTTTCAGATAAGGCTGGAAATTAGTCTAACGGTTATTAAGCTACTATGCATCTCGACTCGTGCCCACCGCAGGTCTCTGCCGCACGTAGAACATGGCTTCAAACAAACTCCTCAAAGTAAAAAAAAAGTCTCGGGGTAAGTCCAAGATTTTGATTAGATTTAAAATCAAGATTTTGTAAATCCTTGAGACCTTGAAATAAGGTGCAAACGTGACCATCCACCCACGGGTCACTTGACATGCTATTGTTCACGTTCATCATTCGGCTCGATGCGCGCAAGGAACAAAAGAAAATTGCTACTCGCTGATCATCGTTACTCGCCACACTTGTTTTTAATTCTCACATCGGCTAAAGATTGTTTCGAAATCATAGAATGGTGACAGTGATTGAGAAGAAGATCGAGAACTACCTACGGCTAAGAGCAGAGCTCGACCTGGAGTACCAGACCATCAAGTCTTCTACCGTGGTTGGCGACTTATCGCAGGATTTGAATGACTTGTACGACTTTGACCAATTGCTCTACACATTCCAGGCCATAAGATCATATTACGAACACTCCAAGAGCAGATGGAACTCCGACTATCGCAACCTTTTGGATGACTTTGCGCTGCTAAATGATAGGACCAAGCTGAAACTTCCCATAGCGGAGCTCACTCAGAGGATCCCCGAATTGGCGGTGCTCAGGAGAAAATTACAGGAAAATGCCAAGGAGGGTGGACGGTTGGCTGCGAAGCTTGTGTTATCGGAGTCCAATTTGTCCAGGCTAAATATCAATTGGGAAATCATCTCCAAGCCTCACTCCCGGGAGCACGCTTCTCTGTCAACTCCTTTGGAATCCCATTCCCATCATCTTCCATCGGAAAATGCTTCCCTGCCATCTGCTTCAGAATCTCTGCATCTTCCATCCGAAAACGCTTCTCTGAATTCTCCTCAAAATATCCCCCAGGATGCTCCCGGAGAAGTTTCCCATAATGTACCTTCATCTGTCACCAAGGTAACTGCACAAACTGACCTGCTGACCAAAGATCTACCGCAACAAGAGATATTGATCATCGAGGACAGTCCCGATCCAGACCAGGAGGACATTCAAGCAAAAGACAATACTGCTGATGCAACTCAAACAGCTCCTCTGGAGCCACAAGGCAGTGAAATCACACCGAATGTTCCTCATAAAACTCTTGCATCCCCTGTCGTCACTAATGAAAGATCCTATTCCCCTAATCCACAGGGAAATGTATCGGAGAAGACAAACTCACAGATTTCGATACCAAGCATACATTCATTAGCTACACTACAGAAGAATCCAATGGCCATACCACAGGAGTCTATACCAGAGAAAGCAAGTGTAATGCCAGGCAACATCAATGGCCACACGAATCATACCTCCAAATACACTCAGCTACCGCTTAACGAAACCAATGAAAACCACAATTTATCCTCAGTCTTGAAAAGGATGAGAGAAGGTGACGAAATTCTGTTTTTGTCGCCTGAAGTCAAACGCGCAGCAGATGCAAATGTGTTCAAAAATTTCACTTCCTGGACCAGGGAGCATTGTCAGTGTGTTATTGATGCAGCCTCAAGTAATAGGAATAATCCCGTGGCTGCGGTCCAGCAAGCGATAGCAACGAATTTTGCCGTCAATTTGACCCCGTCAGCCGCAGAAACCCTTCTCAGGCATTATGGCTTGAGAAATAATTACAAGGACCAGTACAAGTCTTACAATTCAATGTTCAGGAGCACCGCAGCCATGCATTCCCAAAACAAGTTGTACGTGTTGATCCCTTGGACCAATATTCGCCTTTCGTACAAGCGCCTGAGCGGGCGTAATATGCCAGACTGGGAGGTCAAAGAGAGGTACTATCTCTATCTCCTTCATCGCAAGGTTTATGGTGAACAAGGCGAACCATTTTCAAATTATACAGACTTAGTCGAAGCCTACCACCGAGAAATCCAAGATCAAACCACAACTAGGGACGAAAACAGCAGCGGGAATGAATTTAGAGCATCTAATCAAGCGCATATTCTGCACGAAAGCAAAATCGCAAACCAAGTGAACCGCTCCCTGAGGGATAATACCCCGCCTACCTCGGCGATTAAAGTAGTTCTGGATGCAATTTTACGTTTTCCCGCGGGAACAGAAGGGAGGCTACACATCATACAGAAGTGCGTCTATAATCAAACTGGACAACTCATGAGCTTGCAGCTCATTGAAAAGGCAGTGGCTTCACTTGAGGCAAGAAAAAATCCATCCAGGGAGGGACTGCCAGGGGCGACAAGGCTCGAAAATAGAGCTGCTCCAAATATTCAAACAAATCCCAACAACCAGAGATCCCCAAACATACAAACACACCAGAACAAGCAGAACTCTCCAAACATGCAGATTGCTTCAAAGACGCAGACTTATTTACCGACAAAGGTACCTTCAGAAATACATTCACCCGACGAACCAAGAGTTGTTGATGCCTCTTTGAGACTGGAAATTTATCACTTCCTCAAACCATTGATCCTTGCCCATGAAAGACCTTTTCTGTTTTATCATAATCTTTTACCAAAAGTACTCTTAACCGATCCGTGGACGTTCGAAAGGTCAAAGTGTATTATATCCACAATTTCATTTACCAGTGGAATTGGCACCGGGAGCTCACTTTATTATACCAGGCTAGTCGTGCTAAAGTTGATCATGACCCAACTTTCATGGGACCACCAATTGATAGTGTCGGAAGAACAGTTGCGGGAACGAATAAAGGCGATGATGCAATACCAGGTGTTCGACGTGCAACTGATGATTTTGCTTAAAGATCTCAAGATCTGATTTCTTGTTTATTTTGAAGATAAATTGCTCGTCAATTGCTGCTTTGTGAGACTACGCATCTACGTACATTTAAGTTTTCCTTCAAATAATATGCATTTGTGATTATGAACTCAGTAAGCTTATTTCTTACCACTCATCAATTGATTCAAGAGTTGGGAGCTAGACGAAAGCAGGGCTTGAGTGCTCTGTGCAGAGGCGGCATCTTGGGTCTTTCCAAACAATCCGGGGGGAGGCGGAGTTGAGGTTCTACCGCTCTCACTGGCTCGAAGGGCCTGAAATTGAGATATGGGCTGAGTAGTTTGCACTCCGGTAACCTGAGGATTTGGATTCGTACTCTTTCCTTGGAAGTGAGGAGGGAATTTAGGATGACTTTGATTCTCAGGTTGTTGCTGTGGGTGTGGTTGCATGTTGTGATCTTGTAATGGAACATTCGGTGCTGGGGATAAGCCTTGTCCATTTGTCTGGTACCTTCCTCCCTGTTGTTGCTGAGTTTGTTGCATCTGCACTTGCTGTTGTAAAAACTGCTGCTGTTGACCAAAAGGCTGGTTCAGATAGGCCAAATGATACTTCTTCATAGGACGTAACAAGCACCTCTCTATAACATGAATGGCAAGAGCCTTTTCACTTTCCAAAGAAGGAATGGTAGACGAATCGATCGATGCATCAAAATGAAAGAGCGGTGAAATCGAGCTTTCTTCAGATAAGTCGTCAAAGTATACCTTCAATGACTGCTTCGATTCGGAAAGCATTCTCAACCGTTCGGCACTATTGTCAATGAATTGAAGAACGCTATTGTCATCAATATCAATATCGTCAGGTAAGTAAGTTCCATCCTTAGATGCTTTTCCTTTGCTTTTCTTGGACTCTTTCTTATGGCTTTTCTGGTCTTTAGAAATTTCTCCAAGGGTAGGAAATGCAGCTGCATTGGTCAACACCGGGCTGTTAACAGAAGGAGAGGCATTTGCAGACTCCGTAGGGTTCAGGAATTTGGCCCAATGTGCTGTTGCAGGGAGAACTGGCGCCGTACCAGACATAAGAGATGCAGTGCCATTTATTAATGGAGTCATTCCTGAACCACCTGCACCATTCAAAGGATGCGCCGAATTCGACACCACGGGCGTGGCTAATGTGTTCTTTTCTTCGTCCGTGGCATTCTCTTCATCTGAGTAGTTGTACAGGCTCAAGTTGGCATTGCCTTCACTTGGCAGGCCACTCATACCCATCTTAATGCCTTGATGCGTGGACAAATCCTTTCTAGTATAAGAATCTGCCTCTTCACCGGGCTCATGCAAAAACATGCAATTGGGGTTTGGGCATGGGTGTCCTCTCAAGTATGACAGGCAGTATTTGGTTGTACCATGAGCAGCACGCAAAACTCTGCCGTCACAAAGGGAGCCATCTAGCTCATTAATACATCTCAAAGCATCTTCCTTGCGGGTGAAAGTGACGTAAACCACAATGCTTTGAGAGAGACTTGAGTTTTGGTGTCCATTTGGAGCTTTCCTGTTGATGACGATTTTCAGTATTTTGCCATACTGTCCAAAATATTTATCGGATCGTAACACAGAATGCAAGTCCTCGGATGAACAAGGTGGGTTCAATCCTGTCACGTACACCAAATTCTTTTGGACCACCCGGAGACCAGCCAAATGCTTCTTGCTTGCAATCTCCAGCTCTTTCTTCTCCTTCTCCTTCTGCTTCTTTTCACGATCCCTCTTTTCCTTCTTGAACTGCTGCATCTTGTACTCTTCTGATGTCAAGGTCTTGTATTCGACACTCTCATCATCATAGAGACGACGACACCCCGGACACCGCCCATTGAGCTCTGGATTTTGCCGGATGTTGTTGTAACAAAACTGACAGATTTGGTATCCACATGGGCAAGGCTTAAAGTTCTTGTCTGAAATATCCATTTCTTCCACACAAAGTGGACTATAAGGTGTTAGTAAAAAGTTCGTGAGGGCCAAGACAATTCTATAAATGGGAAAATGGTGAGTTACATACCAGTATTCTACCTCCTCATCGGTGATGAAGGAGTCCTCAGGAGCTACCATGGTTTTGTTTTATGGTAGAGGAAGTTGCGAGGTAACTGAGGTTGACACTTCGAGTTTTGGGTGAGACACGACTCACGTGACCTTCTTCAGTGCCATGCCTTGCAATCCGATAGACCAAAGCCTTATATACTAAGAAGCAGGGACTCTACTAAAAAAAACAAATTCTTCAAGCCTTTTCTTGTAGATGTATTGGGATGCCCTAATGGTTGAGTGTATACAGGCTGTGAGGTCAAGAGATGATCGCACAGTGACGAAATCAACTAAAGCTACCTTCACGCAAGAACACTCTCACCATGTCGTTTTTCGTTGAGCTTTGGGAATCCGTGTTTACGCCCGGAACTAGCCCTGCCCTTATAAAGGCTACACACGGCTCGTTTATTCTCTTGCTCTTGTCGCTTCTTTTCCTCATTTACTACACCAGATCCATTCACTTCATCAATCTCTTTTTTATTGCGCTGTTTTTATATGCGGCAGTTATATGGTTTGTCAACGAGTTGAAGAACGTGAAGCTCAAGGAGAATCAGGAGTTGGCGAGCGAAGGCTCCAAAGAAAAGGATGCTCAAGAAAAGGATGCTACGAAGGAGAAAAAAGCCAGCGAGGCGGTGAAGGAAGTTGGCACGGCCACAGCAGCTTCTCCAGGGATCACCAGAAGACGGAAGGTGTAGTTAAATACAGGAACAATGCCGTTTTACATAATGTACATCTCACATCATAATATGTTGATAACATCATATATTCACAACTCCTCCTCCCAGGTAAGTACATAAGGGAATAGTAATACAGGATTAACCAGCTTTCTCTACAGGCAGACCTAAGAAGCGCGCATCAAGTCATCTTTAGTAATACACTCACACCAGCATGTTTCGCTTTGCTCTACAGAAATACATAGACAGTCCGGAAAAGGACAAGGCAGTAATATTCTCTTGTGAAGATTATGTCATTGTTAAGGATGCCTACCCGAAATCGCTCCGGCATTTCTTGGTCATGCCTCGCAGTGAGCTGGTCACTCATACTCATCCGTTGGAAGCACTTCGAGACCCCAAATTCGTGGACTCTATGCAGGGAGCGGTGAAACACGCCCGCAGGCTTTTAGTGGAGGATCTTATCGAGACAGGGTTCGTGGAGGCTGCGGAATCGGAACACTTCCAGAAGACATTTATCAGGGCAGGTGTACACTCTGTACCATCCATGAACAATTTGCACATCCATGTGATCACCCAGGACTTTTTCCTGCCGCTGATGAAGAACAAAAAACATTACAATTCATTTACCACGCCATTTTTTGTGGATTTTCCTGAACAAGGTGTACAGAAAGAAGAAGAGGAACTGCACACAGACTCTGACTCCAGTTTAGAATCCGCCCCGGATCAGGAACACTTAGTCATTTCGGGGGGCAAGTTATTGTTGGGCCGACGTAAAAGCACCCCGGGTAAAAAATCGGATGTTGTCCGCGATAGCCCCCTCAAATGCACGTACTGCCAGCGGCAGTACGGGAACCAATTCTCTAAGTTAAAGGCTCATCTCGCAGAGGAATTTGCAGGAAAGTTTGGTGTGCACGACGCCCCCACATGCGCAACGGTGAAGGCCCGCCAGCAATGACGCGCGCTATCATAACCTCCCGTAAATTAATCCATGAGATCTAGGTTCTTTACCCCCATTTCTCCGGTCCGAAGGAAATGACGTGTGGTTTAAGCCTCGCCCATCTTACCCCGCGATTTAGCTTCGGAATGCAGAACATACTTCTTCTACACACGATCACGATGTTTTGTCTAAGGTATCAAGGCGCCATGAGATGTCAGGATTACTTCTACTATACCTGTCAAAGATTATCCGTCGCAACTGCCAAAAAACCCCGCCCCTCACTAAACCTTTCCCACCCTACACCCAACCGTTGAGATGAAGAAGCAAGGCTCTTGACAAGAAAAGGTTGCCCGCATAATTGCTGTGGTGAGGCTAGCCTTGTATGTAAAACTGGGGATATTCCCCTGGGAATTTCTCATTGGTTGCCCCAGTGGGGGTCCTCCACAATCTTCGGTAATCGTGCATAAAAATCCGCGATACGGGCGTGTTTTGTTGCGACGTGCATGACTTTTATGCACCATCATTTCCTCGGAAAATTCCCTCTTTACCTGCCTCAAACTTTCCGTGCCTATAAAAGGGAAGATCCCCCACGTTCAGTTTTGCAGCCCCATTAAATATCTTTTCAAGACCCAGCAATGAGTATATTCGAAGGGAAAGACGTGAAGGACTCCTCGTCTGTTGATTCAGCTGTGCAAGAAGTCAAGCATGACAACATGAAGGTTGATGAAGAGGCTCTTCGGCACAACTTTAACTTTGACAAAGAGTTTGAAGAATTAGAAATTTTGGCTGCTCAGGTCAACGAAAAGCCCACTTTCATTGACAGAATTTTATCTCTTGAATGCAAGTTGGATTTTGAAAACAAGAACAACATGGTGTGGCTTTTAGGTGCTTTCGCTGCAGCCGCTGGTTTGTTGTCCGGATTGGATCAGTCGATTATTTCCGGTGCATCTATTGGAATGACCCCCGCACTTGACTTGGACTCGCATGAAGACTCTTTGGTTTCTTCTCTTATGCCTTTGGGAGCCATGGCCGGCTCCATGATTATGACCCCTCTTAATGAATATTTCGGAAGAAAGTCCTCGTTGATCATTTCCTGTATTTGGTACACCATCGGATCTGCTTTATGTGCTGGCGCAAGAGATCATGGAATGATGTATGCTGGAAGATTTATGTTGGGTGTTGGTGTTGGAATCGAAGGTGGATGTGTGGGTATTTATATTTCGGAATCGGTGCCTGCCCGTGTTCGTGGTAGTATTGTTTCCATGTACCAATTTAACATTGCTCTTGGAGAAGTTCTCGGTTACGCTGTTGCTGCCATTTTCTACGAGGTCAAAGGTGGTTGGAGATACATGGTGGGATCTTCTTTGGTGTTCTCCACCTTATTATTTATTGGATTGTTTTTCTTGCCCGAGTCTCCTCGTTGGTTGGTTCACAAAGGAAGATACGGAATGGCTTATGACGTCTGGAAGAGATTGAGAGACATCAATGATGACGAGGCCAAGTTAGAGTTCTTGGAGATGAGACAAGCTGCCTTCCAAGAGAAGGAGAGACGTGCTGAGGAAAGTCTTCTTACCAATTGGTTTGACTTATTCATCATCCCAAGAAACAGAAGAGCCCTTACTTACGCTGTTATGATGGTCACTTTGGGTCAATTGACCGGTGTGAACGCTGTCATGTACTACATGTCCACTTTGATGAACACCATTGGTTTCGACACCAAGAATTCCGTGTTTATGTCTCTTGTTGGAGGTGGATCCTTGCTCATTGGTACCATTCCTGCCATTTTGTGGATGGACAGATTTGGTAGAAGAGTTTGGGGTTACAACCTTTGTGGTTTCTTTATCGGTTTGGTCTTCGTGGGTGTTGGATACTTGTTCAAGGACACTAATCTTCAGAAGGCTGAGGGAATTTACTTAACGGGTATCATTCTCTACTTCTTGTTCTTTGGATCTTACTCTACCTTGACTTGGGTTGTGCCTTCGGAGTCTTTCGACTTGAAGACCAGATCTTTGGGTATGACCATCTGTTCGACTTTCCTTTACTTGTGGTCTTTCACTGTGACTTACAACTTCACTCAAATGTCTGAAGCTATGACCTACACCGGTTTGACCTTGGGTTTCTACGGAGGTATTGCATTCCTTGGTTTCATCTACCAAGTCCTCTTCATGCCTGAGACCAAGGACAAGACCTTGGAGGAGATCGATGACATCTTCAACCGCTCTGCTTTCTCGATTGCCAGAGAGAACATATCCAACCTCAAGAAGGGTATTTTGTGAGGATTTATTTGATAAATACATGAAAAGTTTGATAAATGTATAAAAACGTAGTACAGTGAATGTATTTTTGCAGTATCTTAATACTTCTCAGGGGACTGCACATTACGCACCATTCTTTCGAGCATCGCATCTGGAACTGCAATCCACCATCATGTTGCATCGGATATTGGGAGGCATATTTCTCCTGTCTATCGATCCCATAAATGAAGGGGTCAA
Organism: Metschnikowia lochheadii; assembly: GCA_002370915.1. Lineage (NCBI taxonomy): Eukaryota > Fungi > Ascomycota > Pichiomycetes > Serinales > Metschnikowiaceae > Metschnikowia > Metschnikowia lochheadii. Next base: position 101,900 of record NLAW01001620.1, on the reverse strand, counting down.
CTTCAAAGAAGATCATGGAATAACTCATATAATATCCGTTCTTGCTGGGCCTTTGCCTGAATACTTGTCCAGGGACTATCAGCATCTCCAAGTTGAAGTGACTGATGAAGAAACCTCCAACCTTCTCGAGCACTTCCCCGCAACTATAGATTTCATCAACAAATCCCTTTTCCCTGATACTTCAATAGAGGGCACAGAGTCAAAGAAGCACCAGTCCGCAGTGTTGGTGCATTGTGCTCAAGGTGAGTCTCGCTCGGTAGCTGTGGTTGTATCGTACTTGATGTACAAGTATAAGCTCTCTTATGTCCAAGCACTTCATGCGGTCAAAAGAAAAGTGGCAAGTGTCCAGCCAAATGACTCGTTTGTGGAGCAGATCAAGCTATTTCAAACTATGGGGTTCAAAGTAGATCTGCAGAGCAAGGAGTACCGAGACTTCTTGAAAGGCATGAGTCTAAAGATAGACCCTTCAGGAGAGAGCATGAGGAACATGGACTGGACAAAGTCTCAACGAGGCCAAGCTAATCAAAAACAAAGTACCTGCAACTTCAGATGCAAGAAGTGCAGACATGTGCTAGCGACCGAAGACCAGATTGATTACCACGAGCCACCCAAGTCGGATTCACGTGAGGCCCAGTTTGTCAAAAGAGCCTTTAATTCCAGGAGAGTGGTTTCTGCCATGAATGCCTCAAACAATTGCTCACACTACTTCTTGGACGAGCCTTTGGAGTGGATGCAACCAGAGCTCAGCAAGCAGGATCTCGAGGGTAAGTTTTTCTGCCCAAAATGTGATGCCAAAGTCGGAGCCTATAGTTGGAAAGGCTCCAGGTGTTCTTGTGGGAAGTGGATGGTTCCTGCGTTGCATATACAGGCCGCCAAGGTGGATGTGATGAAGACAAACACACCAGTGTCCGAGATCTCGTATGCTGTTGAGAGTTGATCAGTCTTCCAAAGTCATATCTATATCCGAATCATCACAAGGTCGCAGGGGTGCTGTGGGAGCCGAAGTTGATGCAGTTGGCACTGATGCCGTTCCGGTTGGTACAGAAGAAAGGCCAGTTATGGGCGAGAATGTGACGTTTACGTCTCCGGTGCCAGCCAGGCCATTGTTGGAGCCAAGTTCCAAACTATGGTCGTATTGGTACTCCACATCCTCCGCCATAAATGCATCGGGACTGTCTTCGTCTAGATCTGCATCTAGATCTGCAGAATCGTCTATATCCACATCGACAATCTGCCTATCCAAATCTCTATCCATGGAATTTAGCAACATATTCGTAGAAGGAACGGACTCGGCGGTGGCCGATGAAGAACTGAGGTTGTGATCTTGTAAGTTATGTAGACTCAGAGCTTCACCCATAGTACTGGTGCCAGCAGCCACCAGGTTCTCCGCCTGTATGTAAGCACCGTCGTCAATATCAGCGAGTCTGTCGGCTTCAATTTGCTTCATAGTCTTGTTCAAGCCGATAGGCGCTAGTGTAGTGTATCCAGCCGTCTTGAGCTGGCGTAGAGTGTCTAATCGGTTCATCGTGCGTGGAGATAAGATGGGAATGTCTTCTTTACCCGAAAATGCCCGCAACTGCAACAGTCGATTGTATTCAGCAAGAGCCAGGCTGGCTCCACAGTAATTGGTGGAGTAAGCAGATAGAGGCGGGGCGTACTGAATGGCTTCAGACGGTATGTCATGTGAGGTCTGGGCTAGCGCATGGATCATGGTGCCGTGGATACTCTGGAGGCCAGCAGTTTGAGCAGAGTTGGGAATGTTTTCATGAACACGAGGAGCCCATTCGGTGCGTTTCTTCCAGGGAGAGTACGTTTCTGTAGCTAGAGTTCTGGATGAGGTCATGCTGTGTTGATCTGAAGGAAGCACGAATCGCGGTATAGCCGCACCAGAAAATCCAGAGAGACAAAGAAAGAGAAAGAGAGAGGGAAAAACAGGAAAAAAGACAAAAAATTAAACGTACGCCCATTATATTATATTATATTACATTGTCTTATATTACATTATATTTTGGGACCCATAAATGAAACTATATAAAATTTATTCCTCATCCGTCAAAACAAATTCATCCAAGATTTCCTGCTTTGTTGAACGGACTGGCCATACGAAGCCTCCTCCTGCACCTGCAAGAGTGACAGTGCAGCCGTAGCATACTGACAAAGGCATGCCGTCCATGGACTTTGATTGGGTTGCTTGAGCGAGCTCTGCATATGCCCTCTCTTCGTCCGTAATTAAAGGTGCAGCGGTGTTCACTGTGATATTGCTTAGCCATTGCTTTGGATCATGGTGTATTTTGGTCAGGCATATCTGGCACACGCTCTTGTGCGAGTCCGTGGGCCCTCCGAGCTTTTCTGCTGTCTTGACCACCGTTGAGGCAGTGGATGCATACCCAGTGGCATCGAGGTTTTCAAAATACTCCGTAGTCAAATCCTCCACAGTCATGTTTTTTATTAGACGCGACGCTGGCTTTTGCTGCTGTATATGGTACTGAGAAAGCCCTTCGCTTAGTTGCAAAACTGCACTGACCTCAGCATATAAAATATCGCGTAGAGGGAAAATGATTTGGATAGTGTTTTTGCCGTATGTGACTGACTTGTCTGCAATGGCCTCGTGGACTACCAGCCCACGGCCCTTGACTGTCAAGGAAAGCACCTCATTGGCCAACCGAGTCATGCTATGGCCGAACAAGAGCGTTTGGCAACCTTCTTCACATGCAACACGCCGGAAGATGTCTCCATAAACAATACTTTTCAAATCTGCCCTCAGCGAGCGACTAGCTGCATTGTGCAAAAGATTAGTTATATCATCAGCCTCCTTTCCCAGACCCACAACGTCGAAAGTGGGACTTACGGCGATGCTCTTGAAATCAGCGGCTGAGTACTTGCTAAGGTTATGCTCCACATATTTGATAGCCACCGGGTGGTATTTTTTAGCGAGATCCTCGAAGTCTGGCCTCTTGGACTGGTCTCCCTCTAGAAGATGCACTACCACAAGGTCAAACGCACAGTTTCCTTTGTGGGTCTCCAACTGTTCCTTGAGGAGACATGCAATCATATCTAGCAACACAAGCGAGGAAACACCAAACGAAAGTGGAAGCAATACCTTTTGTTGGCCCCACTTCTCTGCTACTGCTCCATACTTAACCTTATACCGGTCATCTTGCATGGTCTTCCTCTGCTTACCTCTCATGAAGAAGATGAAACAGGGTGCGCAAAAGTGCTCTTTCCGCGAGACCAACACGGCTGGTTTGATTTTGCATCTCTGGCAAAGTTGGTCGGTCAGTTCATCTAGATACTGGACAGGAACTGATGCCATGACGTCTATATGGACTGCGGAGGTGAAGAGGTTGAATGCGAGTGAGTGCGATGCCAAGACCGCGTGCAGGTCAAGACCGCCCATATCCCGGACACTTTTGGTTAGGCCCCATGTCTAAATTTAGACCATGTCATCCGACTGATATGCTGCGCCCATAGTCTGCGCCGATAAGTGTGATTCTTCGCTATTGTGTCGAAGGACCAATTCAATCGATATACGCGAAAAGCTACGAGGCAGATGCACTCTTCTTATTGTAATAAGCTTCTTGGAAGTCATCTCGAGTGGCCGTGTAAGGTGCATGAGACAGTGTTATTGTCATCCAACGGCACTTTTTAAGTTGCGCGTGGTCACACACTTTTCTTGCGTAACGAGGCTTGTCGGTGTGTTTCATACCGCAGTCCAGGGGCCACTCGCCAAACCGACGGCGTTTCAGGCCTGTTAAAAATCCAATTATGAAGCTTTTAAGTGATTGATTCAAAACCTAATACTGTAAAGCTCCCCCACACATTTTTTTTTTTCTTTTTTCGGGGAAAAATTAAAACTGTATGTGGCTGTTGGATGCCATTTTGAAACAATGACCCAATTTCATAATCTCGTCGCTGCATAGCCCCAAGGCTTGGAAACGCGCAGCACGAACCCTAACCATGATTCATGTTGGTGGGCCATATAAGGACCCCCACATGCCGCCCCGAAACCTCGATTATTACTTTTTTTTTTATCAGTTGATCTCATCTACTAAACACTACAATGTCTGCTAACGAATTTTACTCTTCTGCTCCCCAAGGTACCAGGGACTCTAATGGTCCACAAGATGCACACAGACAAGACGCCAACCAGAACGGTCCACAGGCTGCCGACGGTGAGAGAGGTTTCCTTTCTACCGTGGCCGGAGGTGCTGCCGGTGCATATGCTGGAGGAAAGCTTGGAGGCAACCACTCCACCCTTGGAAAGATTGCTGGCGGTCTTATGGGTGCTATCGCTGCCAACAAACTTGAAGACAAGTTCAAGGGCCACTCTTTCGGTGGCCATGGCCATGGTCGCGGAATTGAGCATGGTCCAGGCGGTCCAGGCGGCCCAGGTGGATACCCACAAGGAGGTCCAGGTTACCAACAAGGACCAGGTGGATATCAACAAGGCCCAGGCGGTTACGGACAACCTGGCCCAGGCGGTAGATGGTAAACTTACGCATTAATATATTTTGCAACTCGCATTAGCTTGCAACTAACGAATATCTTTTTCTTGCATTTATGTAACTAGTGTCACGTGTAGTCCCACATGCGGTATCACGTGCGTGCGCACTTAAGGTCTCCAGTGACAATTCTTGGAGATCCCCACTATGCTGCTGAAAACCCCACAGACAAACCTTGACACCGATGAGGTCGTCACCGACAAGTCCAAGGTAGACTTCACTAAAGGTGAGCCAGAGGAGTTTAAATTTTACCCTGACAACCCGAAAAACCATCGCCACAAGTATCGGTGGGCCCACAAGGAGCCATCCAAGTACTATGATCCATGCGAAGAGAGTCGGCAGGCTTCGATCAATTGCGTTCTTCGAAACCAGGAAGATAAAACTGTATGTCAGGAGTTTTTTGATGCCTACAGAGAATGTTCTAAGGATTTTTTTGCAAAGAAGAAGCAAGATAAAAAGGAGGGGAAAAAGGGCTGGGGCTTGTGGTAACTCATATGAAATCAAACTGGCCCGACCCCCCTCCGTGAGAAAACGAGCCGGCAGCTCCACGTCTGCTTTCCCCACGTAAGATAGTTGGCGTGGCCATTAGAGATGGATCTTCGGAGAACGCACTGGCCCGAGCTGAAAAGAGCGAGTCGCCAAAGTAGTCATCGAATCCGCCGGTCGAATCACCGGTAGAACCCAAAGGCATATCAACGGACTGGGTCGTGTTGGAATATTTGAAGTCCAAGTGGGACCGGGTATTATGCATTTCCAACGATCCTGTTTTCCGATTGAGTGAACACACAAACACGGCATCCTTGGCCTCCGGCGATAATATTTGCTTGCACAAGGATTTGTATTTCTTCTCAAGCGACACTCTCTCCGAGTCCCTCAATACTAAGCCCAAGAAGCGGCCGAAGACCTTGTCAATCTCCGCAGAGATATCGACTCGGACTGTAAATAACATATAGTTCAACTGAAGATTGAGCAAACAAGTATCTCCGCATGTAAGATGATCGCTTAACTTTTCACATATTTTGGACTCCCAATCTTTCATAAACTTGTTTTTGCGGAGATTAGACCGAGGCTCATGTCTTCGCCTTTGGCGGAGTTCCTTGTTGATTTGTCGCAGCTTGCTCTCAATCATGGGTATCTTGGCATTTTGGACCGACTGGAAGTTCCTAGAAAGATAGAATATACTTTCCTTCATGTTCTCAGCAAACTCAAGATTGGCCTGTTGTTCTGACGAAGCAACCAGCAGGATTTTCTTGAGTTTTTGCTCGGTAAAATATAGATAATTCATGAAAAATGTCTCGGCAAAATCAGAGAAGGGCTTGACATTGAGCCACTCATTAATTTGTAGCCTAGCTCTTTCGTTTTCGATCCGAGACAGAATACCTCGAGTCCGAGGTGAGGATTTGACACTTCTATCCTTCAAAAACCGCAAATCATGTTTTTTGAAATCTATTATCTCTCCAGAGAATGGAATCTGCATTGTGCCAGACAATGCTTGAGTAATTTTTGGATTAGTGATTCCCAAGTCCACGATCATAGTCATGAAGAGATCATTCAAGAGGCTAAACTTCGACTGTATAACACTGTTAGCGTTGTTTATGGTGTATCGAGAGCGGGAGCCTCCACATAGAAAACCAAGAAAACTTGTAATATCGTAAATATCGCCAGAGAGCTCCAAATTTTTTCGAACATCAAAACATCCATGGAGGAATTTCTCAGACCAGTTGACTTGAGAAAACGTGACGTTCACATAGTCAGCCTCGGAGTTGGCGGCCCAAGTGTTGACCACCTTCATGGTAAAAGCCGACCCATCTTTCATATATGAGCAAGGAAGTCCATCGAGGATGTTAAGCCTTTCCAGAGGGGATAGTTCGGCCACGTTGATGCGCTCACCTAGTTTCAAATCCACATACTCACGTGGGGTTGGTCCGGTATTCAGAGAACGCAGCAAGCGTTGTTTCTTGGTCACAGTAACATCAGGACCGGGATGCTTTCTCTTTAATACGGAGGAGCTTCCCTTCCTTTTTTTTTCTCGGACCTGCAATGAATCGGCGTGGGCTTTCCAGAGCCTGGTATCATGTCTGAATTGTAGAAAGGCACTCAATTTGTACTTCAATAAGAAGCGACGCTCCGGATGCTCTATCATGTGATGAGGAGTAGGCGGTTGGACACAACAAGGGTGACTTTCGAAGATAGGCAATTTTCCGCAATACTGATTTTCCGTCCTTATGGCAGCAAAGGCACCCTTGAAGTCCGCATACAACGCGTTTGCCATAATGGCCAATTTCTGACTGGACATTTTTCCCGGCTTTACCCTAATTGCATTCTGTCTTCGAAGAGAAAAGCCCCGATTTGATTCATAGTCTCTGGGTGGCGATCTCATGTTGACCAACGTATTTTGGTTGGTTGTGTTTTGACGAGCCAGCGATAAGAGCAACCGGTGGGGAGCATGTATAGACAGGGGAAAAGTGGCTCTGATAGACTCCAAAGACATCCGGGAAAAGCTTCCGTATCCATGCTCTCGTGTGTAGCTAATGAAACTATTGTAGTAGTTATTGCCATTGTCCATAGGAAGGCCGTCTCGGTTAGCATGTTGCACGCCACGATAGAAGTCGTAGTCATTATTGAAGGTAAATTCAGAAACTGCGTTCGAGTCCGACTCGTCGTCATCAGCGGAGTTCTCGTCGCTGCTATCTCCCTCGTTCGCATTATGATTTGTACCTGTTTCAAGGTACTCGTCATCTAAGTCGCTATTATCGGACAGAAATCCCGTGTGATTCTCAGCAGCTGCCATATCCGAACCCGCACCACTGATTTGCAGATTTTCCTGGGCGGAAATGGGTGTTCCCGAGTTTAAGTTCATATCGAGACTAAGGTCTAGAAACAGGCTTGTGCGGTTCGGAGAGCCTAAGTTGCGGATCTGAGCAGGAAACGTGTTGACGTTGATGTGATCCGAATCCAAATCAGTGGACGGGGCTTCTTGAGAGAAGCGGCCAAGGATAGAGGCCAGGATTTCGTTCATTCGGTTCAAGTTTCGGGAGCCAGAGCGATGGCGCTCATGGGAGACACGAGTAAACTCAGGAAGTCCTAAAAAAGAAGAATCGTTGGGGCTCTGGGCTGGAGAAGGCGAAGGGGAAGGCATAAGCACGATTACTCAGGGAAAAAGTCTTGTTTGACCTGAGCTGGGGGGTGATATAAGATGAGCAGGGGCTGCTTCAGGGGTAGTGAAGTTACGGTATGGCATAACAATATGAGACAATATGCAAGGCGCAAGGGCCAGAGGACAAAAACGCACCGAGATAAGCTAGTCTTTTTGCGGGACGTCTACAGAAGGTTACAAAGGGCTTTCTCAGTTCGCATAAGAAGCCACACATCAAGAGGCCGCATCCTTGCCCTGGATGAGTGGGGTGAAGGTTTAGCCAAGGAAAAGGTCTCCGCGAAAGTGGGTCGCTACTATCCTAAAGTTCTCGGATTGGGGTCCAATTCCGCGCGCGGAACCTCTTTTCCTTTGGGTCTGCCATGCACACTAGATATAAGCAAGTTTTAGAGCGGAGGAGGAGTTCCGAAAATCCTTTACTGGGGTATATTCTGCTGACACAAAAAAAAAAAAAAAAAAAAAAAGAAAAACCCACGTGATTGGCTTGCCATCAGCGGTTTTGCTCCGTTATCAGAGACTAACTCCATTACGTCATGCACACTCTCTAAAATGAGCGCGCCTCGGGGTACCACTAGCGACTCCGAGGGGAAACAATTAAGATGTTAATCTCTGCTGAACAATCATCTTACGGAGTGGGGTCGGGTCAACTTGGCCAAGAAAAAGCTTTTTCGCACCTAGCGTATCAGCCGTATTGTCAGCCAATATCCACGGCCGCAAATCGCTACTCTCGTGGGGGGTTCAACTTTAGTAGTGCATCTGAATGTGGGGTATTTGATTTACGAATCCGCCCTCTGTTGCTTTGCATTACTCTACTTGAACATCCCAACGCGACCCCTCTTTTTGCCATCGGGTGGGCCGGGATACATAAATAAGTCCATTTTCGTAGAGAGTATGGGCCATTATTTATTCTTTAATTCTTTGCAATGAACCCATTGGACGACGAGTTTAAACCTTACGTGGACCACATTGAGGAGGAGTCTGCCTCGGAGGAACAGGTGGACTCGTTTTCCGATATCGATGAAAAGAAAATTCTCCGTAAGATTGACTTTAGGTTGATTCCTTTGTTTACTATCTTGTATCTTTTAAGTTTTTTGGATAGAGGCAATATTGGAAACGCAAAGATTGAGGGTCTTGCGGAAACCTTGGAATTGCGGGGCAACCAGTACAACTTATGCTTAACCATTTTCTTTATTTTCTACGCATCCATGGAAATTCCGTGCAATGTGATCTTGCGGTACGTCAAGCCCAAGATCTTCATTCCCGTGACCATGATGCTTTGGTCGGTGGTCATGGTGTGTATGGGCACGGTCAAAAACTACCACCAGCTCATGGCCACCAGAGCGCTCTTGGGACTTTTCGAAGCTTCGCTTTTCCCTGGTATCTCGTACATTTTGTCGATGTACTACAAGAAAAACGAGGTGTTGATCAGAGAGGCCATTTTCTTTTCGGCCGCATCCATGGCAGGTGCATTTTCGGGTCTCTTGGCTGCAGCCATTTCCAAAATGGATGGAGTTGGAGGATACGAGGGCTGGAGATGGATTTTTATCCTTGAGGGCTTGCTCACATTATTAGCAGCTTTTGGTGCATGTTTCTTCTTCCCTCTTTTCCCCGCAGAATGCTCGTTCTTGACTGAAAGAGAGAGAGAGTTCGTGGTGAACAGAGTTAAGTATTCGTCCAACTCCAAGGCGAAGGCCAGCGACGTTACTGAGGATCTTGCAACTCCAGCCAACTTTGGGGAAACAAATGAAAACGACAAGAAGTGGGCGTTTGCCGTGTTCAAAGACTGGCAGTCGTGGTGCATGTTGATGATCTACTATGGAGTGTGTGTTCCGCTCTACGGAGTGTCATTGTTTACGCCTACGATTGTGAAGACTTTGGGATACTCCAGTACCCATGCTCAGTTGATGTCCGTGCCCATATATGTTGTGGCAGCAGTGATGAGTATTGTCCAGGCATATGCTTCAGATAAGGTGGGAGTGCGGTCGCCGTTCTTGATCTTCAATTATTTGTGCATGGCAGTGGGCTACACCATGTGCATTGCCATCGACCCCCGAAAAAATCCCAACGCGATCTACGGGGCGTGTTACATTATAGCGCTTGGAATCTACCCTGCCTTCCCTCTTACAGTTGTGTGGTTTTCGAATAACTTGTCGGGTTCCTACAAGAGGGCTGTTGGCATGGCTTTCCAGATTGGAATCGGCAATTTTGCTGGTGCATTTGCCTCCAACTTCTACCGGTCGCAAGACCTGCCCCGGTACGTGTTGGGACACTCGTTGGAGCTTGGGTTTATTCTCGTGGGTCTCTTGTTCATGTTAACCACCATCGCAGGCTACAAGATAAGCAACCGAAAGAGAAGAAGAGACTTGGCTGCAGGCATATATGACGGATACACGGTGGACGACTTCCTAGCCATGGGAGACAAAAGTCCACATTTTGCGTATAGGTTATAGAGCACAAACAATGAGCTGGTTTTATTGTTGGCCATAAGAATAGAGTTACAGTATTAGATCTGGAACACCAGCTGGTAAAACAATGCGAAACTACTGTTTTTGGTGTGCGGAGTGAACGCATGCGCGGTCACTACGGGAACAGATCTACACGAAGCGAATGCAAATAACACGAGATAAAGTGGGACAAGGTGGGGAAGTTTGTGCCAGGGATTACTGTTTTAAGTAAAAATTAAAGTATCTCGATGAAATGAGTCAACAGAAAATTAAGCCGACGTCTGTAAACAAAGTATTAAGCTACAGATCCCGAAATAAACGTAGTAAGGGAAAGTAAACGGTTTGTATCGTGTGGGTAAAAAAACGTAATGTCAGTAAACGAAATGTACGGTAGTTGTAAAAGAAACCACGTTGTAAAAATGAAATGCTGCTGAAATGTGCCGTTGGTAAATGTACGAATGGGTAAGGTTAGTAAAATGTAATGTTGCTAAAAAAGTAATAAATGAGCACGAAAATAACTGAAGATCATGAAACCCGATTTGTCAGCGTGGGTAGGCCTAAAGTCGTACACATTATGTCCAGTCTAGACCTCTGGCCGTAAGCACGTCTGATCGCGCACGCACGCCTCACCGCACCAGGCTGAGACTTCTCCGTTCTGCTCACCAGGGCATGCACATAGGAAATAGGGAATCTCCCAAGTCACGAGTGTTTTTTTTTTTTGTTTCGCCCTTCTGTGCAAAGCCGTATACATTTTTAAGCGAAACCTCTCACAACATCGCCGTGCCCTTTTATAAACAATCAATCCCACGCCGTGATACCCCCACACCCCGGCTCAAATTTCTCACTCCACCCCAAGCTATATTCACTCCACATTCTTTTTTTTAGACCCACCTTTGAGCATTCCCAGTTCTACGCACCAGTCACGCGGGAACAGAGCTGTGCTCACAACAATAGCCCTCAACCACCCGCTCCCACATTAGTCCACATTAGTTCATCCGCTTACGGCACCCACATTATGAGCAAGTCGTCTGATGCCACTTATGTGTGTATAAAGCTGTTCAACGCCCGTCTAGGAGATGAGTTATCTCTTGTCGTGGGAGACCGCTTGGAGATTCTTGCTGACGACTCTGAGTATAACGACGGCTGGTACATGGGCCGCAACATAGTCACCAACGCCGTGGGACTATTTCCCAAGTCCTTCACCAAGGTGGAGGCCGTTTCCGATAACGCTCCATCGCTCTTGAGGTCCAGGTCACGGCGTGTGATCACAGGAGGCAGTGCTAAGTCGCATGCTTCAACGTCCAACTTGTCCACGCCCAAAATGGTCCAGCCTCCCACGAACGATGTGCACTCCACGCTAGATGATATTGACAAGGCGTTACAGGAGTTGCAGCTTTCGCCGTTGGACCCTTCCAAATCGGTTATCCGCTCCGCCTCCAACGCTCTGCACCAGCGAAACCCTTCCAACTCGCTGTCATATACACAGGACCTAAATCCCACCAAGGTCATGACATGGACCCCCAAGCAGGTGTCGTCATATTTCGCTATTGTTTTAGGTTTCGACATGGACATTGCTGGTAAATTTGCGCGCCACAAAATAACGGGCCAAATCTTATTCCAGCTTGACTTGGCCCATCTCAAGGAATTGGAGATCGACTCTTTTGGAACCCGGTTTGAGATCTATAAGGAGATCGAGAAGTTGAAGCAGGTCTACAACCGCGCCCATAGTCTGTCCAAGCTTGACGTCAAAGACGCCTCCCATAACTCCCCAGGCCTGAATCTGTCTCCAATGGCCAACCCCGGTTTTAACAACTCGGACGATTCTCATCTAAATCTTGAGGACCAGAATATTGATGCAAAACTTGCTGGTGCTTCCTCGAGCAGCCGCAAGCCCTCTAAGCACCTGTCTCAGTCATTTCTCCTCCCTTCCGCAGACTTCAGAGCTTCTCAGAACGATGCCCTGCCAAGAGATGTTTCCAATGGCTCTAGTGTCTCCACTCACAGAAGAACTAGGTCTCGTTCATTGGATAATATCCACTCTCTTGCCCCACCTAACATTGAAAACTCTGTGTTCACCAACTTTGACTCCCCAAGAAGAGCCCCAGAACCTCCAACGGGTGCCATGAATTCCTTTAAGTTCGGCGGCTCACCAAACGTTACCAAATCTCCCAAGCCTCCAACCAATGTGCTCAGGAAAGACAGCACAAACCGGCCAAACCTGCCACCTGCTGCGCTGCGACCTGCATCCTCTGTTTATGACATGGTGTCAAACACCCACCGGAGAAAAGGTTCTGCTGGAGTCAACTCTCACAGAAGACATTCATCTGTGTTTTCGTTTTTATCCGGTAACCATGATGAGTTGGCGGATGTTAGGCCCAAAGAGAAAACTAGGGCTTCTCATGGCGACATCACAATGATTGACGACGCCATAGACATCGATGAACACGAATTGTCTCCTCGCAAGGCTAGTCGTTCAGAGGACCTTGGGCCCAAAACAGAAGACAATCCACAAAAAATCATGAAGTCCTTGAGGTCTGTGTCGACGCAAAACTTCAGGAACTTGACTGTGCTGAAGAAGCAGAAGTCGTCTGCATATACCGAAGGGATCTGCGAGATCAACCCCGACGACGCGATCAAATCCTCCAATTTTAGTGGATGGATGTCGAAAAAATCGGGCAGCACCCTTGGCTGGCGCTCGCGGTACTTTACTCTTCATGGCACCCGTTTGTCTTACTTCACCTCGCTCAGGGATAAGCGTGAGAAGGGCTTGATAGATATTACCGCTCACAAAGTTTTGCCCATCAGCACCGAGGGGGATAGCAATTCATCAAATGACAAGTACATTGCATTATATGCATCGCTGACCGGGTTTGGAAGGTACTGTTTCAAGTTGGTGCCACCCGCACCAGGGTTCAAAAAGGGCCTCACTTTCACGCAACCAAAAACGCATTACTTTGCAGTGGAGACCCAAGAGGAGATGAGGGGCTGGCTCAAGGCTTTGATGACGGCCACCATTGACATTGATGATACAGTTCCTATAGTCAGCAGTTGCAATACGCCCACGGTCACGTTGGCAAAGGCTCAGGAACTATTGGCAAAGGCTCGCGAAGAGACCAAGATGAAGGACGAAGAGTTGAGAGCTAAGGGGTTTTTCAGAGACGGCGATACACAGGAGGAGCCTTTTGCGCAGACGTTTTACACTGAAAGTTTGACATCAGAGGAGATATCCCCCATGGTGGGATCGCTCAACGATACCACGATTGCCTCTAGCATCACAGGAAACTCTGGCAATCAACAGGCTCCCAAGCTCACGGTGGATACCCAAACCAAAAGCTACCGTACCCCCACAACACCGCAAGCCTCAATGAGTTCTGGAGGCTTTGCATCGCCATATATCTTAGCCTCTGGAATGCTTTCGCCCAAACCTAATGTCATGTCTCCCGGTGGTTTATCATCTGTTCCTGATGAAGGAACACTCCACCCAAGTCCAAGTGTCAGGAACGACTACTTTGGCGACATAGCAGAGGAGTCCATCAGCCAGTACAGCAAGCCTACTCTGGGCGAAGGGGCTGAACGGGATAGTACGTCAGGATCGAATTCCTCGTTATCCAAGAAAGAAAAGAAGAGATCTACAGGTGAGAAACTTATGGCTTATACCAATGATGGATCATTTGTGATCAGATCCAAGAAGAAATAGGAGACGTTCCAGTTCGACTTCGAAAAGCTGCAAAAATTATTACAAAAAAAAAGCGGCTGGAGATATTTTCGCATCCAAAGTGCTTGTCAGAGACAATATTCTGAGCCTCTTTGAAGATTCAAATAATATGAATGTAAATAGGGACCGAAGAGATGCAGCACAAATGTATACCTTGAGCGCGCCGTAAGTATAACAATATTACAAAGTGTGCGCGACAGATCAATAAATAGAGCTATTAGTTAAACACCCACCTTGATCCAGCACACATACATACTCCACACATTTGCCTAGTCCACATACCTACCGAGCCAATCACCTGATTCAATCACCTGATACACACGTCACGTGAACCAAGGTATTCATTCATAGGTCGACGACAAAACAACCTCCCAGCGTTCCATTCTATTCCACCTCAGCCTTCGCATCCACCAAGCAACACTCCACACCATGGATACCGAGGGTGCACACATAATCCAGCACCTCCGATCCATTATCATCCATTCTCTCGATACCTTCAACCTTGGCAATGCAGAGTTTGCGTCCGAACGCTTGGTGGCTACTACGCCAGACGACCCCGAGGCCATCTACTTGTATGCCTTGACCTTGTACCGCCAGGGAAGATACAAGGCAGCATATAACCAGAGCTGTGCTGTGCTTAGCAACGGAACGGAGCATTTAAGCTGTGCCTATATTTTTGCCCGGCTGTGTTTGCATCTCGAGAAGTATAAGGAGGGTATCTTTTGGTTGGTCAGTCTATCGCATTTGTATAACGATAGTGCCCATTCTGAGGATGGGGGGAATGATGTCCATGATAAGGACTACAATGACAAAAAGATGCATGCAGCCTTTTCTCTGCCTCTTCGAAAACACAACTACGAGAGTGAACGGTCTATTCACCCAGAGAGCTCTGCAATATACCACTTGTTGGGTGACTTGTACAAGGCACAGGGCGACTCCAAAAATAGCATTCTCCACTACCAGCAGGCCATCCGCTACAATGTATTTGACTTTGAGGCGTTCCAGAAGTTGGCCAATGCCGGTGCCGATGTGTCGGTGAAATCCATGTACAAGAGGCCCTCAAATATCCCAGTCTTGGCTCCTAATACCGGCAGCGCCAAGTATAATAATCAGGCGCCTGATTTCGGCAATGAAGCCCAGCAAAACTTCTTCCCGGCATCAGACTCTCAAAAGTTCGATACTGAGGATATCTTGGGCTTGCCTAATCCATTTCTGACCACTCCTCGCCATAAGGGTATCATGCTGGATATATCCACCCCCTCCATTGGTAACGCGACGGTTCCCGATGCTCCAATAAGAAGAACACATGGCCAAGATTCTTCGGATGCCAGACCGGGGTTTGTTAACTCATTTTCCCGCTTCGGAGACTCCAAGACCCCAACTGCGGGGGTCAAGACTCTACCCTATCCCAAGAGACGGCCTGAGTTATCACATTCCCACAACAACAGAAGCCTCAAACGTTCTAGCTCTTCGAGTTTGGTTCCCACCAATTCGGACGGACGTCCTTTCGCTACCAAACATATCGAGGCTGCTGACAGTTATTTGCGCAACCTCTATTGCGTGTTTGCCAAGCTGTACAGGTGCTTCCAAAGATTCGATTGTTACAAGGCCATCAGAATCTTGGAATCACTTACCGACAACGAGAAGGACACGCCCTGGGTTCTTGCCAAACTTGGACGGCTCCACTACGAGATAGTCAACTACAAACAGTCCAAGCGGTTTTTCGTCAAGTTGCGGCAATACGACCGCACACGGCTCGAGGACATGGAATATTACTCAACACTTCTTTGGCATTTGCAGAAGAAAGTGGAGCTCACGTACTTGGCAAACGAATTACACGATATCGATGCCAACCTGGCGATAACGTGGTGTGTCATGGGCAATCTCTTTTCTCTCATGCGAGAGTCAGATGAGGCAATGAAATGCTTCAATAAGTCCATAGCGATCGACCCCCGGTTTACATATGCACACACCCTAAAAGGACACGAATACTTTGGGATTGATAATTACGAGAGGGCCTTAGACTGTTTTAGGTACAGCATCTTCCTTGACGGCAGACACTACAATGCGTTCTACGGGATCGGCATGGTATACATTAACTTGGGAGAGTACCAGAAAGCAGACTACCATTTCCGAAAAGCCGTGGCCATCAATCCCATCAACATCATCTTGATCTGCTGCGTGGGGATGGTATTGGAAAAACTTGGCAAGAAGACACTTGCTCTACGTCAGTATGAGTTGGCTCAAAAGCTACAGCCACTCAGCGCATTGCCGATCTTCAAGCGCGCGCAGCTCTTGTTTGGCATGCAGCAGTTTCCCCAGGCCCTCGAACAATTTGAGAAAGTGAAAGATCTCGCCCCAAACGAGGCCTCCGTGCACTTTCTTCTTGGACAACTCTACAACATACAAAACGAGAAATTCCTGGCGATCCGGGAATTCACCATTGCCCTCAACTTGGATCCCAAGGGTAACTACCTTATCCGGGAAGCAATGGAAATGCTCAAAGACGGCGACTCTTAGCAGCAAAGCAGAAGCAGCAAAGCAGCAAAGTAGCAAAGCATTAGAAGCATATCAATGGAACTAAAGAAGCAGAAACAGAAGCCAATAGCAATGGAAGCTAATAGCGATTAGAAGTTGGCGGCAATGGAAGTTAGTGGCGAGTTGACGGATCAGAAGCTTATTCACAGCTTATGGTATCAGCAGAAGCTAATACATTGATGCGCATCTGCGTGTTCGAATGTAGCACCAGTATCTCACATGCGCGATCTGACGGGCAAGCGCTGATGAAAAGACGAAAACAAACAAAGTGCGCATTCTGATTTGGTTGACTGAAAGCACGGACCTGCACACAGAATGTCATGTCGCTGGAAGAGCAGATCCCACTGAACAATGCACTATCAGCGACACATGCTTTTCTTCCCCACGCTCCTAATTTGCATCTCGCTAGTACTGGCTTTCGAGCTCTTTGCCCCCAAAAAGTACATGGTGGGCGAGAAAGTCGAGCTTCTAGTCAACAAAATTGAAAGTGACCACACCCAGTTGCCTTATCGATACCACAACCTTCCCTTTGTTTGCAATGACCCCACAAAAAAGGCAAAGAAGTTGCTGTTAGGAGAGATCTTGCGAGGCGATAGATTTTGGGAGTCCAACTATAACCTCCGTTTTGGCGTGGATCAAGACTGTGCCCGGTTATGTGATGTGATCTCCAGAGCAAAGACCACGGAATACCTTGATTCGCTAATTAAGAGTGGCTACGTGGTGCACTGGAAATTGGATGGCTTGCCTGGTGCCACCACATATGCCAACCCTAACCACGGATCCAAATACTATGCTGCGGGATTTCCATTGGGTTTCGTCAAAGATGGTGTTTCATACATGTACAACCACGTGACGCTTGTGATACGATACCATCCGGATAAATCGGGTCTCAGCTCTATTGTGGGCTTTGAAGTCTACCCCAAAAGTGTCAACAGTGAAAAGTGTCCGGGAAGCAAGAGAAACTACAAGAACTTGCCGCTCTTGAAGCCCAATAAAGGCCAGCTGGAGCTCAAGACGCTTATTCCTTATACATATTCCGTCTACTGGAGGCAGGACAATTCGCTCACGTACGAAAACAGGTGGGATTTGTACTATGACGAAGATAACTCTGAGACCAGTAGCCATATCCACTGGCTCTCGTTCATCAACTCGCTCGTGTTGGTGTGCCTCGTTTCGTTGATTGTGGCAATCATCATGTTCCGTGCCTTGAAATCCGATATTCAAGCTGAGTCTTCTCTTCCATACAACAAACTTGAGGCCTATAATGCCAAGGTTTCTGGCGCATGGAAAAAACTAGTCAATGTCATGATGCAGAAACCCAAACTGTCGCTCCTTTTGAGTGCCTTGTGTGCCAGTGGAGTGCAGTTGATTGTGGCTGCTCTTGGTGTGGTGGGAGTTTTTGCCATTAATAATAGTGGGTTTGGAGATTCTTCATCCTCGAAAGTCTTCTTTAACAACCATCAGGGCGCCTTCTTTACGTGCTCGGTGGTTTTGTTCGTTGCGTCTGGATTTGTCTCGTCTTTCGTGGGAATCATCACCCATAAGCTCTTAACAAATGAGCCCCATAATACCGTCTACCAGAAAGGCCAGGTGAGTGTATTATCGATCGTGTTCTCGGCTCTTTTCCCACTGTCGATATTGGCATGTCTATTGGTGATCAATTTGTTCGTTTGGGCCAAAGAATCATCCAATGCCTTGCCCTTTGGAACCATCATCGCATTGATCTTCTTGTTTGCCTTGGTGGAAATACCCTTGGGAATTTTGGGAGGCCACTTGGGAAACCTGTTCCAATTCCCTCTCAATTCCTTCTTGGTTACATCTTACATTCCAAATGCCCCAGCAGAAAATTCACCTGCTGGCAGGTCTCTTATAATGGGCACTTTGGGTAGCACTATTCTCTTTGGCTTGATTCCCTTTGGAATCGTGTACGTGGACCTTTTGCTCATCTTCAACTCCATCTGGTTGGAGAAAACAACCTTCTTCTACATGTACGGCTTCTTATTGACCACGTCAATCATTCTTTTGGTAGTGGTGGCCGAGTCTGCTATCGTGGCAACGTATGCCTCATTGACCATCTACAACAACCCCAACTGGCAGTGGCTATGTTTCAGAGTGGGCTCCAGTATAGGCTGGTACATTCTTGCATACTCCACCTACTACTTTGTCAACCACTTGCACATGACGGACCTTGTGAGCATTTTAATCTACTTTTCTTATATGACGATAGTTTCGGCCGCCATCGGTGTGGGCTGTGGTGCTATGGCTTTGATATCGGGTTTATTATTCATCCGCAAGATATGCAGTTCAGTCAAGAGGGACTAAACAATTAACTAACAAGATCATTTAATACAAAATCTCTTAGCACATAACTCAATGTACACTGTTTACTTGAATAGATTAGAGGTGAAGAACAAAGCTTACTTAATTTTGTCGTATTGCGAAAGAGAAAAGTACTCCTCCCTCTCTATGTGTGAATGAAGAGACATTAACAGACTTAGTCCAAAGAAGAAGCACCTGTAATGATATCAACCAACTCGTTGGTAATGACAGCTTGTCTGGTTCTGTTGTACAAGATGGAGTAGGAGTTGATCATGTCACCGGCGTTCTTGGAAGCATTGTCCATAGCGTTTCTTCTGGCGGAAACCTCGGAAGCGTAAGCCTCTGCTTGTGCGGTCAAAAGAGAGTTGGCCAAGGAGAAGTCGGCCAAGGTGTCAGAGGTCTCCTCGCCCTCCAACTCGTACTTGCTCAAGCCTGGAGCCTTTTCAATGGCGTCAGCAGTGAATACGGAGAACTTGGTTGGCTCGAAAGACACACCAGAGACAAACTTGTTGTACAAGATCTCGGTGTTCTCGTACTTGCCCAAGGTGTTGAGCTCATCAACAATCAAAGACACTTCGTGGAAGTTTGGCTCAGCCTTACCGACGTTGTTGAAAGCCAATGTCATCTTTTCGGCGTGGGTTCTGGACAATTGAGCCTTGACCTTGTCACCAATGGTAACAATGTCAACCTTACCCTCCAACTCTTCAATTCTTCTTCTGGCAGCCTTGGAGATTTGGGTGTGAATGGATCCGCACAAACCCTTGTCGGAAGAAACAACAATCAACAAGGTCTTGTCGGATGGAGCAGCCTCTGGCTCAGCGTTCTTGTAGAATTCGGTGTCGGACTCGTTGAAAACTCTGGAAGCTTGCATGGCTCTTTGGGCCTTGTTCAATCTGGTGGAGGCAACAATCTTCATGGTGTTGGTGATCTTTTCAATATTCTTAATGGATTTAAGACGCATCTCAATGTCTCTCAAGGTGGCATAGTTTCTGGTGTGTTAGTATTCATTCATGTAGAAAAAAGCCTAATTTCATGGAAGGTCGGAATATGGGCATCTGGACACTTATCCCACGAAGCAAGATTTCAATTGTAAACATACCTTGCGCCAGCACGGGCGACTTGGACAGCACTACCAAAACGGAACATGTTGTGTGTGTATTGACAGATGAAGAAGTTGAGAATCTGATTTTCCAGATTTTTTGAGGTGTTGGTCGTTCGGTACCCGAGGCGAGGAGGAGATATGATTGGCCCGCACGCATTCTGGCACACGTGACCTGTGCCAGGCTTCAGGGCCAATTCCACAATTTAAAAGTGTAAAAAGAAAAGGATGATGAGAGTGTGCATTTTTTCTGATCAAGAATGTCTTTGTCAATGTATTATTTAGAATTATGTTTGGTTGCGGCCAACTTGACTGTTCACAATGCGACCATTGCTGGTCCTAGCATAGAATGAGGATGGAAAGAAGAGATGATTTATAGAAAATAGATTTATCTATAAAGAAAGGGTATTTCAAAGAGGCTGAAGTATTTATATTTATAGAAAATTACCATATCATAGAGTATATTTAATTAAAGGTCAATGTTTCTGCTGAACGTAATCGATATGTTTCTTTCAAGTGAGAAAACAAGGTGTGAAAGATTCAAATTAATTCAGACAAGACCAATATGACCTTGAAGACATCAATCAGTATGGCAGATTAATGGCTTTTGGTTCAGGACCCTGGCGTAACTACAATACCAAAACAAGAATAGTTACATGTAGTACCTTAATATCGTATAATATGCCTATACAGCGATGCTAGAACGGTTTTCAACCGAACAAATTAAAAGTTTAACAATCATTGCGAGGGGTCGTTCTTCTGGTAGCCCAAGTATCCTTGCACGGGGTAGGTTTCAATCATCTTCAAGTACTTCATGATTAAAGGTCTGCAGTTCTTCTGGGCATCGATCCCATGGTGGGTCTTGCACTTGGACAACGCCTCATGTGTGACTCTCAACTCCTCGTTTCTTATCCACTGCTCCTTCATCATCGAGGATCTGGCTTTCTGTATCTGAGAGAAGTCCTCGTAGTCGATATCATCGAATGACACCAACTCAGCTCTCTTGTGATTTTCGTACGAAGCTATTTGTTAATACATGTTACATGATTTTGAGTTCCCTAAATGCTATTCTCCGAGATATTGGCGTTATCACATACCCATGGCTGTTAGTTTGGACAGTTGAGTTGAGTTACGAAAAGGTCAATTTTTACTGGCCCTCACATTAGGTGCGCGCACGATACTTTGCTTCCTGGGTGCGGTGTGCTCTTGGGACCCCATGCTTTGGAGTATACGCAATGCTAATCTTTCACACTTCTACGCATAGTATACCAAACCATACGTCAGAAAAAAATGTATAGACCCTGAAATTTGTACATTGAAAACCTGAATACTTTATAAGCTAATTCATTATTTCAAAAGATTTTTCAACCTTGTTTTGTATTTTTCCTGTTCATGTTTTTCTCCTGGCTGAACACTTTTGGTCCGTTATGACGCGCTTGTAGCAGACTCGAAAAAAAGCATACACGCGCATGCGAAACTCAACTATAAGGTAACCGAGAATTGCCAATCTCGTACCCCACAACTACTCCCATTTCCCATGCCTCCCAAAATGAAGCAGACTGATGCAGTTACATCGTTGATCACACTTAATGGCTCGGTCATTGCATATGCACATGCTTTTTTCGCCTTGTCGGCCTTTTTCGTTGCTCTTATTGTGGGATGTTGGCTCCACTATGAGAAAATCGTCAGAAACTCGTCCTATGGATACCCTGACGAATGGTTTCCCAGTGTCTCCGCTGCTATTGGTGACAGATACCCGGAGAGATCGCTTTTCCAGATCTTGATAGCATGCACTTCGGGCCCTAGATTCATCTTGATTTTCTTGAACTTCCTAATCTTGAAGAACGACTCCCGCAAGTTCTCCTCCTATGTGCTCTTGGTCTCGGGACTCTTACGTACTTTTACTTGTGGTGGCTGGGTCTATGTGACTTCCACTGACGACCATGATTGGCATGACATTTCTATGATTTCCTACATCTTTTTGTCCATACCATGGACAATCACCGTCTGCAGATTGAGTCCCAAGGGCTCTACGTTGCGAAAGGGTAGGGCCTGGACTGCCATACTGTTCTTTGGCACTCTTGTTCCATTGGTGTATTGGTTTATCCAACACAAGGTTCATGTGAGAGCTGGTGCCTACTCGATCTATGCTTACTTTGAGTGGAGTTTAATCATCCTCGACATTGGGTTTGACACGTGGTCTGTGGTTGATTTTAAGACAATCCAGATTGTTCTCAAGCCCTCTGGACTCCAATTGGAGATGAACACTCCTGTTGAGAATGTCAAATCCATAAAGTCATCTAGTGTTAGCAAACCAGCCGTGGTGATTGATGATCTTCCGGAATTTGACTTTATTGTCAACACCATCAATGCTTCAATCTTCTGGTCTATTCTTACATCTCTTTTGGTGTGCGTTTGGTACTTTCCTCTTTGGCACATGGGCATATCTGGATATGAGGCGGTGATTGCAGTGACGTTTATCGCTCCTATTCTTATTGGAATTCCTCCTTTCGGATACCTCTTCAGATCAGTTCCCCAGCTTACGAAAGTATTGGCTGTGCTCTTTGGTCTTGGGGCTTACAAAATTGAAAAGCCCGAGGACAGATTGTTGGCTATCACGGCTGGAACAGGTTTTGCAGTGATTGCCCAAGTTTCCGATTTTAAGGCGTTATCCTCCGATCCCAAGAGATTCACTTCCCTTTGGATATCGCTCTTGGTAGGGTTATTTTCTACTTCAGTGGCCAAGTTTTCGAATTTCTCTAATAATCCAGCATGGGCTATTATGAACAGCGAGAATGGTGGCTTGAATGAGTACTTCATCTTTTTGGGTTTTGCTTCCGCGCTTCTTTCCAAACGCTACGAGACGAAAAAATCAGTGGCTGCCAAAAGAACGGGCGGTTCCTTCTTCTTTGCAGCCCTTGGTCTTGGAGGATTCCTCTTTTGTTTGCAAGCATACCTCAGTGACTCGTCCACTTTGATCTACTGGAACTGGGAAGGATACCCAATCAATGGACCAACCCCATTGACGGGCGGGCTTTTCCACTTCGCTGCTTTTGCATCTGGAATCTTGGCATCTTTAAAGGTCCACCCCAACACAATCCAGTCTCCAGTCTACACTTTTGCTGCGTTCATCTCAGCGTTCGTCTTATACAAGTTTAATGGATGGGTTGGGTTTGGAGGCTCTTTGGCACTTTCGTTCTACGTTTCCTCCCTCGGTCCAATTGTTGGACAGTCTATTATGGGCTACAATATCGTGGCCGTTTTTACTGTGGCCTTTTTCATCTCCATAGTGATCTCCTTAGCCAGCATTTGGATAGTTGCATATGCATTCGTCCCAGGTGGACCATTGTTGCGGGAAAGAACCGATATAGTTCTTTCTGCATCTCTCTTGTGCCTTGGATTGGCCATTGTCAACTACTCGTTGCGCAAGAGTGCTTCCAAAATTATTCGTGTGGAAGTGGCTGACAAAAAGCTTTTTGGTTATACGCTCAAGCTTTTGGTGGTGCTTCTTGCCGTGCTGGTGACCACTGTCATCCATAGATATCCTACCAAGGAATTTGTGCCATACAATGCAGAATCCAAATCTTTCACTGCAGGAATTTGGTGTGTGCATTTTGGACTTGACAACGATATGTGGTCCAGTGAGACCAGAATGCGGAATCTCATCCGTGACGCAGAAGTCGACATCATCGGATTGTTGGAAACTGATACGGAAAGATTAATCGGAGGCAATAGAGACTTTACGCAGAAAATTGCTCATGACTTGGGTATGTACGTGGACTACGGCCCTGGTCCTAACAAGCACACTTGGGGTGCGGCATTGTTGTCTAAATTCCCCATTGTCAGCTCGTCCCATCACTTGTTGCCCTCACCAGTGGGAGAATTGGCACCAGCCATCCATGCAACCTTAGACATTTACGGCGAACTCATTGATGTGGTGGTATTCCACTCAGGCCAAGAGGAAGACATTGAAGACAGACGGTTGCAGAGTTTGGGAGTACAAGAAATTATGGGCAATTCCTCAAGGCCCCTTGTTCTCCTCAGTTACTTGGTGACTACTCCTCTCGAAGGTAACTACAACACTTACGTCAGTGAAAAGCTGAGGGTGCACGACATCGACAGTACCGACTGGGACAGATGGTGTGAATACATTTTGTTCCGCGACCTCAAAAAAGTGGCCTACGCCAGAATCTCTCGTTCAACCATCACCGACACCGAGCTTCAAATAGCAAAGTTCAAGTTTTTGAACGACCAGCAGAAGGAAAATGGCGACGATTTTATCTACGGAAACCATTTCATCGACGAGAGTCACGTGGACCCCGACTTGAGATTACCCGAATTATTCAAAGGCGATGGTGTGCGTGGCCACAGGTACCATGTTTTTGATGCTCCTAGATACTTTGCCGACACTCCGGCCCAGATAGAGACATAAAGCTGACGTCACGTGTTCGACAAGAAAACACGATGCTACTGTCGCTGGGTTCATCATGAACTCGTCTTGAGCAGGTGCACTGGTGTACGGGTCGCACCTTTTTATGTAGTTTTTTCCTCTAATACACTTTCTTCCGATCAATGAACTCCATCTTCAGAACTGCCACCAGGGTGGTGTTCGGGAACAAACCTCCCATGAATAACCTTTTGCAGATGAGGTTCAAGATGAAGAGCCACAAGGCCGCTGCAAAGAGATTTATAAAGACCGGCAATGGGTTCAAGAGAAAGCAAGCCGGCAGAAACCATGGCAATGGAAACTTCAGTGCAAACTCCATCAGCCATTTGGACTCGTTCGTTCCGGTCAGCAACAAAGGCCAGCACTTGAAGTTCTTGAAGAAATATGTGAACTGCTAGAGCATACTTGTATATAACGATTACATGCATTACCGAATACATTGTAGACAAGATGAAGATTTACAAGATAAAGATTTACAAGATGGAAAATTTAAGGCAAGAATTTACGAGCTATAAAAGTGTTCTTAAACTGGAGATGTCCATTTCTTGTGGCTTATCTCTAGCCACTCACCAGTCTCTAAGTTCTTTTTCAACTCCTGCGTGGGAAAGTAGTGGTAGTTGGTCTTCACGGACACTGCTCCAGGAACGTGTTCGTAGGACATGAGTCTCAACTTGACGTAGGAGTTGTCGGGGATGGCCTTGGTGAGGTTCACGAACGTCTCTATATCGTGGGTTTCCTGGTCGTTCACGTGTGTGATGAAAACACCCGGCAGAATGCTGTATTGCGTCATGGGGCCTCCTGCACTATTTATAGCAACGTACACACGGGATGGAATCTTCTCCATGAGTTGACGAACACCATGGTGAGGTTCTTGGATGATGGCGCCACACCAAAAGATAACTCTGGAAGTGTTGATTTGACTTGTTTCCGTGGTCCGCACCGCAATGTCCATCACCTGGCCCTCTCTGACGATCTTGAACGTGAGCTCCTTATTATCATATAAGGAATTGAGTTTCCTGATACTTGTGATCAACTTATCGTTAACTGTCAAGATGATATCAGAGAACTTGAGTGTGGGCTTCTCGTCCTCATTGAAGGGGGCTGAAACTCTGAGCACCGACGAGAACTTGACAATGTCCTCACTCTCTTGCTCAAAGCGGTCAATCCATTCCTGCGGAACTCCGTGGGTTCTGGCCAGAAACACAGTAAGATTGGAGAACTCAGCATCCAAGATTCTTAAGGTACGGGGGATTTCGTTCTTCTGAAGAGATTGGATGACGTCCTGCGCATCAGTCACGTCCAAAGCTGCCCTGTAGATGACGTCGGTCAATCTAGTGGTCTGTTCTCCCAAGTAAGAGAGCCAGAATGCACGCAAAGATCCATCGTCATCTACCAAGATTCCGGTGTCACACTCCTGAGCAACCTTACTATCGAGCAAAACAGACTCCAAGTTGGTGGCCCTGTATCTGGGGTTCAAGGAGCTGGCTGGGATGTTAAGCGCAGCAACAGAACTGACAGTCACATCATCGGACACCATTCTGTGGGTGTAGTTGTACCCAATGAAGAACGACTTGTCTCCTCTCTTCAATGGTGTGTCAGAAAATTTTGGAGCCTGCACATCAGCATCGACCATGGCCGGATCATACTTAACTATGGCATAATTCAAGTTGGGTTGTAAAAACACCACCTTTCCTACAACATCAACGGAGTCGGCAAAGATGAGATAGATATCAGTGATATCATGAGGAACAAAGCGGCGAGATATCAACACGAATCCATTCTTGGCATCGATGATGACTCCATGTCCCACACACTTGCTAAATGGAAACCCGTCCACGGAAATGGGAGAGAAGGATCTAACCTGCACAAACGACCTAGAGAGCTTGGAGCACGCCCTTCTGGCTTCGCTGGAAAAGGGAAGATCAACAAACTTAGCTTTCTGCGGCTTGGGCTCCAATGGAGGTAATGGTTTGTCTTGCAACGATTCCATGTCCCAGAGGCCAGTCTCATCGTTTCTGGTAGCAAGTTTGAACTCAGACTGCCAATGTCTCTCGATGTACACAACCAGGGTGTTCTTGAGATGCAAGTCAGACAAATTCCGGAAAGTAGCAATGACTTTCTGGCGGTCAGGGATATCCTTCATGACCTGGATAAAAGTGTCCAAATCTGGCGTAACATGATCGTCGATCTTGTCTAAGATCCAGCCGTTCTTGTCCTGACCGTTGAAGTCAAAAGTACCGGAGGCGTTGTTGACGTAAACACCCTTAACAGGGATGCAGAAGCTTCTTGCTAGCTGGTATGAAAGATCATTAAAAGAAGCACCAGCGATATCCACAAACCGATTTGGGGTGATTGCATGTAAGTCGCCAATGGTGATTTGTTGCTTCAACTCCTTGCCTCCACGCTGAATGACGTATTCCAAGGTATTGCCCACATTCTCGTCCAAGATGACGTCAGCACTAATGAAGGTGGATATTGGCTGACCAGCAATGGAGATGAGCGTATCACCTTCCTTGATCAACCCATCTGCAGGACCTTTGGGCAATACTATTTCACAGACCAAAAGCCCGGATTTGTCGGGGAATAGTTCTCTTGCCTTTGCCTCGGCCTCGGGGGTCAAGCCCAATCTTCTGCACTCTTCGAATGGACGCATAAACCACTCAACCTGGATATCGCCTCGGGTGATGGGCTTACCTTCTTGAATACACTTCAAAGCTCTTAGAGGCCTGTGAACGGGAAGGAAGAAATCAGTAGAAGCTTCAGTGGATCCACCAGCTTGCAAGGCTACGGCTTGTCCGTTCTCATTCACAACTGGGGAACCCGACGAACCTCCCGTTGCACTTGCTGCTGCCTGTATGTACTCTGTGTTGAAGTCGTTGTAGATCATGGAGCCGTAGTACGGAGCATTTCTGTCCAACCGAGATATGAAACCTGCCAAAATGGAAAGCTTTTCACCGGCATCATTACCAACCACACGAATCTCAGTACCGACTTTAGCCAAGTCTGGCCTCAACTCAAGTTCTGATATCGTCATGTACTTCACTTTAGAGGGGTCAAATTTCAAGAACCCAAAATCGTGAATAGGGTCTCTGTAGATGGGCGACACCACAGCCTCTTCGTGGTTGTCGAAGACAGCGTACCCCGAGAAGGGGCCTGGGCCAACCACATGTCTGTTTGTAAGAATGATACCTCTAGTCGAGTCCACGACAAAACCCGTGGCCTCGCTTGCGAGACACGTTTCAGTGTCGAAATTGGTGATGTTCGAGAACTGGATAGAAACCACACTCTTGATGACTTTGGTGATGGTTTGACTCCACACAGTGCTATTTTCAGCACTTGGGAGATCGAACACCAGCATAGGAGACTCGCCTTGGTCCGAGGAGCTCTCACTTCCGCTATCGGAAGATGACAGATCTTGTTTCTTGTGGGGCGAGTGCAAGTCACCCTTAGACAACTTTCTTTTTGGCATTATATGAAGTCTGGAAGTCTAGAAGTCTAGAAGTTCAGCCAGTCTATGCAATTAGTGACGATGATGACAGGTCTTGGTTTAGAAAGCTGTGCGACTGAGAAAAATGAGATCGCATCTCACTGAAGACCACTCGCACGTGACGTGTCTTACCAAGGGTAAAGAGCATCCACCAACGCTCTCTCAGGTGATATCTTGTATCAAGTATTTGCCTTCTGAACTTATATTCTGAACTGGTATTCGTCAAGTAAAGCTCCTCTTTTTTTTCTTTCGTTTTTTGGTCCGCTATCATTCTGAGCCTTGGTACTCGAGCTTCTCCATTACACGCTCGGTCCATGTATTGTAGTATTCTTTCTGACTTGGCTTGTCAAACGCTAAGCAAGGATTAATCATTGACCCCATAATCTGGTAGATTTCCCAGCCTCGTCCTAGTTTGCTAAGGATTTCCTTCTCGCGTGTGGCGTCCTCCGAAGACCAGTCGTTGTGGACGTACTTCAACTCTAAATCAAGAACCCACGGCTCGTTTTTGAGCGACTCTTCGATAATATTGAGCCACATGAGCATGTTCGCCTTCATGAGCCCGCCTTTTTGGTACTGAAAGAGCTGGTCTTGGAACTCCGACTTTTTGCCCACATACTTCTTGATAATCTTGTTGTTAATCCGGATGTACGCAGCGTGAACGATCCCACAGGCTAAGAGCCAATCGTTTTTCTTGGTAAATTTATGTTTTTCGGCCAAAAACGTTTCCAAGAGCTGTGGCGTCACATTTGATGGAATGTAGAAGTTGTTAGCGAAGGATATGAAGTCTGCAATGGTAATATGACGGAGATATCGAGGTCCTCTGGGACTGGAAGTCGGCAGTTTCCCGGGAGAACTCAAATTCAGACTATTTGGGGTCTTCATTGGACTTTTAAGCGGCGAAAGTGTTGGTTCCTTCCTTTTGGGGTTGAATGGAGACTCTGTATCTGCTAGGAGTCGAGCTCCACCACCTGGATTGAAGGGTGACTCTTGTGCAAAACTGACAGGAACTTCCGAATTTTCATTCTGCAATTTCTGTAGTTTTTTCAATGGCGATCCAACCGATGGCGTGTAACTCCGCTTCATGGGCAGCGTCAGTACCCCCCTCTTGATGGGGGTACTCGAGGGAGACGACACATGAGACACCACTCTTTCCTGGATCTCTTCAAGTAACTTATCGAGTAATTTTGGTTGTAGCGGGATTCTCAGCGGCACAGGGGCAGGGAGAGAGAACTTGTCCGAGTACCGTTCCACGGCTAAGTATGCACATAGATGATGTCTTGCAACATCAGCCTTGTTGGGTAGAATGGGGATTTTTTGCAAGGATAAATTGTACACTGAGTCGATATAGGATAGAAGGGGGGCGGGATAGTCGCCGGAGAAGGTGGGAATGATATCCTTCAATGACTCTTTGACCTGTAGGGAATTCATTGGGGATAGGAAGAGATAGTGTACTTGAATCTGCAGTGAGCAGGATCAGTGGGAGTGTATGCCGGACAAAATGCCAAAGGACATAAATTAAACTTAAACAGGATCTACTGGAGTTAAAGAGTAATCTAGATTAAATTATTATATTCCCAAAACAAAATGATTAGAATATTTCATATAATTCCTTTTTTCTTCGAAATTTTGGTGGGTGTTAAAGCCTCCCATAGCTACTCTAGCCTTAGACCCGTGCACCGGTGTGCGCACTACGGCACTGACCAACCAGAGAAAAACTAATACCCATTAGCTTATAGCAGGTGTGAATCAACAAGATCGTACAGCTAGTGTCCCCAATGTTCGCCAGAAACCTCATAAGGGCGTCTACTCCCGTACGCACATTCAGCAGCTCCATTTTTGCCAGCCAGAAAACCGCTGTTGCTGACACCTCTGCTATCAAGACCAACGAAATCATCTCTGGAGCCCCCAAGGAATTAACCACCGACAGAGTGGTCAGAATCTTTAAAGAAGCTAAACCAGCCACACAGTCAGGACACCACAACGGAACCTTCTGGAAGTTGGACTGGGATGTGTTGGGCAAATCCAACCGTTGGGACAACGACTTGATGGGCTACCAAGGAAGTGCAGACTACATGCAAGGCACCATCATGAAATTCGACACCAAGGAGTCGGCCATCAACTTCGCCGAGGGCCAAGGATGGTCGTACTACTTGCAGGAGCCAAAGAAGAGACATTTCAGAAAGAAGGAATACGCCATGAACTTCCAGCACTCTGCCGGTCCTTTGAAGCACATCAGAACAAAGTAGGTTCTCCATTACACATGAAATATTACACCGCGGGTCATAGCTAATAAAGTCATTGAATAAATAATGCATCACTAGAGCTGGTGTCAAAGCCAAACCCCCGTACATCCATCCATCCATTGAGCCAAGTCATAGAATATTTTCACTAGTGCTATTACAGCACACATATTACTTAACGGCTTTAATTACTGGGGCATCTTGTATGACGGGTTAAAAGAGTATCTTCTAAATGAAAGTATATTCATTCCAATACACTAGACACTATTCTCACACTATGGCTTACAATATCAATGACAGCGTCACTGCCATACTATACACTATAATGCTATAGACCATAATACCTCAGTATATGTTAGACTCCGGTTACGTCAGGTACTCTAGTTACTATGTTCATTCGCCGATGATTCCTCCAAGGGAGGAATCTGAGGTGTTTATATAGTGGTGCGTGAGGCTTAGCTCGATAACAATAGCGATGAGCGATGGGGCGCAAAATCTTTGAAGTGGCCATTGTTAAGATTAGACAGAATAGGCTTTAAAATACCTCAATAGGTAGGGCACTACCTATGGTGGATCTAACAGTATACACTACACTATACTATGCTCACACTGCACATCTCTACACTACACACCTCACATCGAATGCTTATATACAGTCCTATAATAAAGGATAAATTTAAAAATGGTACAGCTTTCACTGATTAATTCTCTGCAATTAAATCCATTCACTAATCCAAATTTCTCATACAAGGACCAGGTACATGCATTGACTATCAGAAGTGCGAGGCCCGAAGCTTCATCTCATAATACGAGGCAAGTCGCGCTCCTACGCACACCGGAGAAAGCACGCGAGTAAACACCTTTGTCAGAGCCAGACTAGTATATCTGCTTAGTTCTGTGGTTATTCAGACACATACATAAAGCACACTCGACGGGCATTCTGCGAGACTCAGACCATTTATTTATTTTCCTCGTGCACTACAGTCTGAGTGGTCACATTCCGAGTCAGCTCCGTCGTCTATGTCTTACAGTAGATATAATGGAAGCAGGCGGGGCTATTCGTCTCATCGGTCCGCCTCTTCAAGTCTGTCTAATGGACAGAAATACAGGCGAGGCCATGACAAAAGAGATCATCTACTAGATCCTCATACTAATAAAAGCCTGGAAACACCTCGAGATTTTAGCATCGGTAACGGGACGAAAGAGGCTCCAAGGCCAATGTTACATGGCGGTACCAACTTGAAAACGGGCAAGAACCCCAAGGATGATAGTCACGGGCTACAAACCCACAGTTCCGACTACTTGTCCCAAAAAAGCCCCACCTCGGAGGTGGATATCACGAAAAACTATAAAGTGGTGTATGACCCCGAGCTTGATAAGTCGTTGAGCAAGGCCGAAAAGAAGAAAAAACACCGCAAGCTCCTATTCAGCTCCAACCTGGAAAAGAAGCCTCTGGACCCCCGCATCTCAATGGGCTTGCCTACCTACTATGGTAAGCCAATCAAGACTTCCAAGAAAATGGCATTCAAGATCCTTCCGAAAGCTAGATTCGTGTTTGACAAGGACTCCTTGACTGCTCCACCGCAGTCAGAATTGGTGGTATGGGATCTACCGGCCACGGTCAGTGAGATATACCTCGTCAACTACTTCGAATCGTTTGGAAATCCCGTCAAGGCAGTGAAATTCATTAATGACCCCATCAATGCAGTCCCTCTAGGCATTGCAACCTTCACATTTCAAGGCCTGGTGGAGAAATCGCTGTCTCTTGCCAAATCCTTCATCAGAACAGTCAGAACAGAAGAACCTAAAATAGACGGGGTGGCTCTCAAGGCCGCACTTAACGATCTGGACGATTCGGTTTTGAAGAATAAGATGAAGATTGCACAAGAGAAGCTTCGTCTTGAACGCGTAAGGAGAGAGAATGAAGAAAAGAGACGTCTTGAGGAGAAGAGAAAACAGACTGAACTCGAACACATGAAAGCCAAGAAGAAAGAGGAGGAGACTTCCCCTGCAGAGCCGAAGGCTCCCTCGATAGCAAACACTACAACATTGTCTTGCAGGTCCGGCAAGAAGGTCGTGAAAGGCGTGTTTCTTCCGTCTGAATTGATCAAGTACGTGAAAGAACGACCTTTTCTATTTATTGACGACAAATATCTTCCTACACGGAAGATTTCAACACTGGAAGTCAAGAAAGTGCTTACGAAGTATGACTGGACTCGAGTTTTGCTTGACAAAAGTGGCTTTTTCGTGGTGTTCAACTCGTATGACGAGTGCAAGAGGTGCTTCGAAAATGAAGACGGGGTTCGGTTCTTCGAGTTCCGCTTGTTCATGAACCTTTGCGTTCCAGAGAAGTATGACGAAAACCTGTGCACGAAGTCCAGCCGTATTGGAGACAATGACATAGTCAACGAAGCCGCTAATCTTTTGGTGAAAGACTTCCAAATCTTCTTGGGTAAAGATATCCGAGAAAGAATCATTGCGCCAATAATCCTTGATTTGTTGTCTCCTGAGAAGTACCCGGAATTGATGAAAGAACTTAAAGAAAAAGAGCTCCTGGAGAGTTTGCAGGCGGAAAAAATCAAAAACGAAAAGTCAGAGACTTCATCTCAATCACAGCAAAGCTCAACTGCCACTAACAATAAGTACGTCTTTACATTGCCCAGCTTTGCCAAGAAAATTGGGCTGCTGCT
Organism: Metschnikowia lochheadii; assembly: GCA_002370915.1. Taxonomy (NCBI): domain Eukaryota; kingdom Fungi; phylum Ascomycota; class Pichiomycetes; order Serinales; family Metschnikowiaceae; genus Metschnikowia; species Metschnikowia lochheadii. The sequence goes on along the minus strand of NLAW01001620.1, from coordinate 69,265 downwards.
GGGAGATAGCATGAAAAGAAAGAAGCTTCTACCAATGCAACGTGCATTGGACTTCGATGAGGAGGAGTCCGACGAGTCAGAAGGCGAGTCCAGTAGGTCTACCACTCCAGTTCCCAACTTGAAACGTGAGAGTGGTGCATCCGAGAATGTTGATGTTAAGAGACAAAAGACATCCAAACTCAGAGATTCCCTTCTATACAGCGATTCTTCTGGAGATGAAGCAGCTGCAACGGAGAGCCCTGAGCCTCAACCTGCAGACGACAAGAAGGACACTGTCGAAGAAGAAAAGGATGAGATGATGGAAATTGACCATGAAGAGGAGCATGAAGAGGACGATGTTGAGGGCAGATATGGCTCAACTGAGACGCCTCTTCCAGAACTTGTTTATGAAGAAATTGAGCCTCGTGCAGGCACCGTTCTCGATGTGACCAGATTGCAAGATCTCATAAAGGACGACGAAGATATGCAGTTGGTCCGCAAATTATTATGCACAGCGGAAACCTCGCCCATAAAGCATCCACACTATTGGGCATGGAAGCAAAAAGAAGAGGCATCCAGTGCCATTGTATCGGATGAAGAGTCTATTGGGTTGCTTAGTGCGCACCTTGAGTGTGATACCGGTTCATTCAAGAGCCAAGGCTTTAGAAAGATTGCTGATGCAGATAAAATCGAGTATCTTCCGCATCGGAGGAAGATCCATAAGCCGCTCAAGACGGTCCAGAACGACAATGATGAGAGTGGAAATGGTGCCAATGTGAGCAATAACAGCAACAATGTACAGAGTTCTCGTGTGAGTCGGGCCAATAACAGAAGGTTTGCTGCGGATATCAGTGCTCAGAAGCAAATCATCAGTTCGGAGTCGGATATTTTGAACCTCAATGCGCTCAACAAGAGAAAGAAGCCCGTGTCGTTCGCACGGTCTGCCATCCACAACTGGGGCTTGTATGCGTTAGAGCCAATAGCGGCCAAGGAAATGATTATAGAATATGTGGGAGAGAGTATTCGTCAACAGGTTGCAGAGCATAGGGAGAAGAGTTACCTTAAGACAGGAATTGGGTCGTCGTACTTGTTCCGGATCGACGAAAACATTGTCATCGATGCCACCAAAAAGGGAGGCATTGCACGGTTCATTAACCATTGCTGTAACCCCAGTTGCACAGCTAAAATCATCAAGGTGGACGGAAAGAAGAGAATCGTCATATATGCTCTCAAGGACATTGAAGCCAATGAAGAGCTCACCTACGACTACAAATTCGAGAGAGAGACAAACGACGAGGAGAGGATCCGTTGTCTCTGTGGCGCACCTGGATGCAAGGGTTACTTGAACTAAAATAATTGGGACTGAACTGAAGTGAAGTCTTAGTGGGACGAGTTGGACTAAGCTAATGAGTGAAATGTGCAGTGCTACTGTGAAATTGGAGTGAGACTGAAACGTTTATGAAACCGTAGATGCAATGTGAACTGTGAGGCAAGATCGGATTGGTTGTGTGTGGAAGTAGAAGTTATGCGTCTCATCACAATTGGATATCAGATGCCGAACTATAAGTATGAAAATCGTGACGGATTCGTGTATTTAATTTAAAGTCCACCGACCATAGATCACACCACCGATTGGAGAATAGATGCAAAATTGTTAGTTGTACCTGCATGCAACCTGCAAACTGCCAACCGCGCGTCAGATCTGGAACATCTAGCACTATAAAAGCTAGAGCAGTTCCCCGGTTTAACATTTGCGGGAACTTTATGGATGAGCAGTCACATTCGGTTTCTTCGCCTGCTTGAGTGTCTCAATATCAATTGGAAACATGTTACGAGATCCCCGCTTTTAGCGGCCAAGCAATCTGCACTCACGCGTATCTGCAACCAACGTTTCAGCACATCGGCGGCCAGACAGAATGCCCAAGGAGACCTACAAAATGTGGATGGTCCCGAACGAAGCATAAATTCAAATGAAGAAAAAGTCCTAGAGAATTCTCCACTTTACCAATCCTGGGATCGTGGTGGTTTGGAGAAGAACAATGCATTATCTCCATTACTAGCCACCACCAGGAAGCTCATCGATGAGCATAAAGGGTGCGTGTGTTTGATCCAGGTGGGCGGATTCTACGAGTTATACTTTGAGCAGGCCAGCATTATTGGCCCCAAGTTAGGTATCAAGGTGGCTACCAGGAAAACAAGCAACCATCTGATTCCCATGGCGGGTTTTCCACTCTCTCAGCTCCAGAAATTCGTCAAGATCATTGTGCACGACCTCCACTTAAATGCAGCTGTAGTGGATCAGTTTGAGACTAACGAAGACAGCAACAATTTGAGGCACCGGAAAGTATCGAGGATCATATCGCCAGGCACTTTGGTGGATGAGCTGTTTCTCAATTACTCGCAGAATAACTACTTGGTCGCGGTGCACTTGCCCACTAAGTCCGCCATTCTCCGCGACCTTGAGGCTGAAGTGGGGATCCTGTGGGTGGATGTTTCTTTGGGGGAGTCGTTTGTGCAATTATCAACATTAGGCGAGTTGGCAGGCGATTTGAGGCGGATCAGTCCCAGCGAAATCATTCTTCCCAAGGAATTTCTCCACGCAGGGACCGATTACGAGTGGTTATCTGAAATTGCTGATTTGAAAAAGTACTTTGTTCGTTTCCACAAGACTACTTACAAAGACTACAAGCTTCATCTCCAGAACAACATTGTAGCCACGCGGAAATTGTTTGAGAGCTTGAGCGTGCGAGAAGAGGCCGCTTTGAATCTAGTGCTCTCCTATGTTAATGTCAACCTCCCCGACCGTCGACTCCAGTTGGATATACCCACCAGACATGTCAGCTCGCGGTACTTGAACATGGACTCTCGGACCAGAGACGCCTTGGAGTTGACTGGCAGGTCTACTTTCGGTACTATTTCCGTGGTGGGTTCTCTTTTGAATACCATAAAGAATACAGTTTCTCCCTCTGGCTCACGTCTCTTGACCCAGTGGATAAAGCTGCCTATTATGGATGAGGAAGAGTTGAAACATAGACATGACTTTGTTGCGTTCTTCAAAACAAATGCTCTCTTGCGTTTGCATGTCAGACAGCACCTAAGCCAAATGGGCGATTTTGTTCGTTCTCTACAAAAATTAACCTTGAGAACAGGCTCTCCGGTGGTCAACCTCCAGAGTGTTGCTGTGGGCCTTGAAAGCTTACTGAAGTTGCACGAGATGTTGACCGACTCACAGGAGAAGTTGTCTCCAGCTGAAAAAGGGTTGCTTGCGGAATTTTTGGATGCTTTTGACATTCCTAAACAAATTGCTGATAAAATCTTTGCCACTTTCGAACTTGAGGAGCACAGGCCTGTCGTGGAGGAAACCAAGGTTGAGGACCCTATTCAGTCCTTAGAGGAACAGCTCATTACGGGGTCCAATTTGGGACTTGATGGTGTTAATGCGTACATTAAAAAGGCCTCATCAAGTACTACGCAGGAGTTGCAAGAGTTCGTGGTCAAGAAGGACCACAATGAAAGACTATCTGGATTGCACCGAGCTTATGGGGATGCTGAAGAACGGGAAACTAACTTTGTGAGCGAAGTGTTGAAATCCATCAAGACCATTGATCCCAAGGCCACGGTTGTGCAGAAGGACCAAGTGGGCAGATTCTTTAATGTGCTTTCAGTCACTTCCAGATCCAAAAAATTGGACGAAATCGTGTCTTTATTGGTAAAGGATCATGATTTAGAAGTCATTGACCAAAAAAAAATCTCCTTGCTCATGAAAGCACCGCAGATCAATTGCCTTACAGATGAAAAACATTCGTTGTTGCGAAGGATTCTCGAAGAGGAACGAAAAATCATCGACAACCTCTCAGAAGAGGTTCTCAATGAAATCTTCCGTATCCGGAGTGCAGGAAGAAAAGCAGATTTTCTAGACGTGACAGCATCCTTCGGGCAGCTTGCTCAGGAAAACAATTGGGTTCGTCCTCGGTTTGCTTCTACAAATTGTCTCGAGATATCTGAAGGAAGACATCCCGTGGTAGAAGCTAGCTTGCGAAGCAATGGCCAAAATTTTATGGTGAATGATACTCGCCTCGGCAAGGACGCCAAGTTGTGGGTGATCTCTGGTCCCAACATGGGTGGAAAAAGCACGTTTCTCCGGCAAAATGCATTGATCGTGATTATGGCGCAGTTCGGGTCGTTTATTCCGGCATCTAAGGCCAAGCTTCGTCTTGTTGATCGGTTGTTCACCAGAATCGGGGCCTCCGATGATATCTTCAGTGACTTGAGCACGTTCATGGTTGAAATGCTCGAGACTAGCAATATCTTGAAATACGCCACAAGCCAGTCGTTGGCTATTGTGGATGAAATTGGCCGAGGCACCAGTGGTAGAGAGGGCCTTGCCATAGCATATGCTACGTTGGTCACGCTCTTGACCAAGAACAAGTGTCGCACTCTATTTGCTACACATTTTGGCCAAGAGCTCAAGATTTTACTTGAAAATAATAATGTCAAAGAGACGAAGATCGAGTTTTTCCGAACAAACGTTAGTGAAAAGGACGGCACTCTCTACTTTGACCACCGGCTAGAGCCGGGAATCAGCGAAAGATCCTATGCTTTCGAAGTGGCCAAACTTGCTGGATTTCCGGATGGAGCCCTTGGTCATGCAAAACAGGCTCTAGAGCTGATTACTGCCATCTAGATAGAGAGAAAAAGCCTTAGTTTACGGCTGAGTCGCCTGATACTCGCAGTATATACTTAGTCTTTTCTTCTATACAGTTCATACCCAACCTTACAGTTTATACTCAACATTGCCGTCTTACAGGTTGAAACTTTATATACTGTGGAGTCGTCTATTCTTATACTTTAATATACAGTGTTTACCTTTGTCTAGTCTTTAACTTACTTCAAGTCCTCTTCTGACTTTTTGCTGAGTTGGCTGGATACCATCTGGTGAAGCTGGTGCAAAGCTGCATTGGGTTGGTGTGCGTTAGCTTGAACTGGTGCACCCTGCACCCATTGATTCTGCACAGCAGGCACTGGCATGGCATTAGCTTGTGTACCTTGTGTAGCTTGGTTTGCCTGCGAGATCACCTGACCGTTGGCTTGTATAGCTTGGTTTGTAGGTGGCATGGCTGGCATGTTTCCATTGTGTGCATACTGTTGGTACTGGTGATACTCTGGTTGCACGAGGTTGTATGGCTGGTATTGGGGTTGTACACCATAAGCACCGTATGCCATGTTGGCCTGGTATTGCTGCTCATAAGGACTGCCTTGGGGAAGGTATGCAGGAGCAGGTTGTTGGTAGTACTGGCCTTGATATTGGTTGTTGGTGTAGAACCCGGCCTGGTTGTACTGAGGCATATACCCCATATTGGGAGCAGTGTAGGGCTGGTTCGGTTGTGTGTAGTAGTCAGGTCTGTTCTGGTACTGGTTTGGGGTTGGATTAGGGTTTGGATTTGGCGTTGGATTTGGCGTTGGATTAGGGTTTGAGTTTGAGTTTGAGTTTTGGTGTTGGTACTGGTACTGACTTTGGTTTTGCTGGATTTGGCGGTTGGGCTGGTTGGGCTGATTTTGGTACTGGCTGCTTGGTGCCTTAGTCTCGGTGTATAGAGACGAAGGTACAGGAACCTGTGGATTGGACATACTTTGGGAAGCCTCTGTATTTGGACGATGTTGAACGGGAGTTTGTCCACTTTGGGCTGCCCGGGGCCCATGCTGGTTATGCTGGTAGATTGGGTTGTATGCCACGGGCCGAGCCTCGTGTGGTTTTGGTGGGGCGAAGCCATACGTAGAGAAGGTTTCGTCCTTGGCCGGTCTTTTCTTGGGTGGCTCTCCATCCTTGTCTTGTTTCTTCTGCTTCTTCTTCCGCAGCTTCTCTTGCTTTCTGGCCAATTCTTGCTCGTCATCGGAAAACTCCTGTTCGTCTTCAGGAAGCTCTTCATCGTGGCAGTTGCTGGCATCAGTGCCCTTGATTTTCTTGATGGAGTCTGTAAGAAGAAACTGTGATTCGGGTACCACGTAGAACACCTTGCTGCCCTTTTTATCTTTCAACTTGGCGAGTTCTTCCGTGGACTTGAGAAGCACTCTATAGACGGGACTCTGCAACTTGCCAAAAGTTTCGTAGAGTGGGCCCAAGAGCAGTCTGTCCTCAAAGCACAAGATGGAGTCCTCCTTGAGGATGCGGAACTCGCCCGATACACTGGCTTTTATAATGACACTCCGATCCACCAAGGCCGTGATATCGCCAATATACTCCAATGGAGCATCCTCGGGCACCTTGTAGTCTGCAGCAAGTTCATGGGGTTTCTCGTCCACTTCGTTCTTGGATACGATGGGCCCTGACGGTGCTTCGTCCTCCTCCTCTAGGTTATCCTGTACATCGATATCTTTGGCATCTGGATCCTCGGACTCTGAGTCTGAGCTTGAATCCAGATCCGAATTGGAATCCAGATCTGACTCTGACCCCAGATCTGACTCTGACTCCGAGCTTGAGTCGTCTGCATTGATGTCTGACTTGATACTGATCTCATCATCGGAGAACTGGGTTAACTGCTCATTCTGAGTGTCTCCCTTTAAAAAACCATTAATTCTCTCGAGCTCTTGGTCCTTTGTCTCTATTGTTTCGCTCTGTTGAGCCGACGAAGGTTGTTCAGAGGACTGGATGGGACTCTTTGAGCCATCATCTGTGATTATGTCACCAGCCGGACTGATCTCTTTTGTCGTTTGAGATTCATTCTCTGCTGGTGTTTCGAGAGCCACTGAAATTTCTGGCTGTACGGGATTCTCTGGTCCCACTGTATTTTCTGGTCCCACTGTATTTTCTGGTTCCATTGGATTTTCTGGTTCCACTGTATTCTCTAGTTCCACTGTATTGCCTGATTCCAGTACTGGATCTTCGCTTTGTTCGGTTCCAGAACTTTGAGGAACTGCACCTTCGGTCTCGCCAGTATCCATAGTATCAACCACACTGGGTGGGGCCGGAATGGCGTCTCCTTCAGCTGACTCGGTATGTTCGGTCATCTGAAGAGTTCGCTATATACGAGCAGAGTGAGATGAGCATCGGGGTGGAATGGTGGTGCACGGGTGCACTCATAACGAGGCGAGTGGAGTTTACGCTGAAAATATTACAGTCTTTTTGAATACTATTCAAACCAGCGCATCAATATGTTTCAAACCAAACTAGCAAAATTAAGCAGACCAATAATTAAAAGTATTTCGTATTTACGACTTAAAAATTGTTAAGGATCAAGGATTTGAAATAAACTGTTTATGTGAAATCTATATTAAGTATTAAAAACAGTAATTTCTCGAACTATTGTGTTGTTTTTATTTTTCTAGGGTGGTTTGAATATTTTGCCCCGCGGATTTGAATACTTTTGAAAAACACTGTACAAGTCACATGGATGCATTCTATATATCCGGTGCCAAAAGGCAAAAGTTGGCTTACAAATGCTTTTTTTTTTCCTTTTTTGCCGGTTATTAATTGGCGTATTGTCATGCGCACACATTGTTTAACCAAAAATGCCACCCACAACAAAAACGCCCGGCAAAGTAACAATACTCAGAAATACGTGGCAACGAGTCAGGAAAATCCCAAGGAGGTTTTGATTTGATTTTTGGTCGATCTTTTGTGTGTTCTTTGATAGAAGACAAGAGTGCGTACATTTTGGCTGTTTTTAGAAGGGCCAGCGTTTCCATGCTTGGCGCTTATTTAAACGATGATCGCAACAGCCTCCTTGCCAGGTTTCAGCAGATCACGCGTTAAACAATAGGCAAGAAAAGTAACTATAAGCCACAAGATTCGTACACGGTAATTCTCAACGACTTTGCATCAATGTAACTGTCAGGAGTTACAACCCGGCGGTTAAAGTGGCACCGTTGAAAATATCGTGTAACCTTTTCAGTTTTGAGCCCTCCCACTTGACCATCAGAAACCATCTTGATTTTACACTCCTTGTCGGTGTTCGTAAGGAGGCTTCGTCACAGGGCAATCTATAGACGAAGCCCCCTTCTGTGCCTGCCTAGCTTGGCATACCGACAAGCGCACAGGATTGTCAAAGCCCGAAATGCTCCTCACCAGCATTGTCCCCAGGCATTGTGTGCAGGCCGCTGCCTTTCGCGCCCACCCATGACGGTGCAGCTGCGGCACTGCGCGCAACCCCATAAAACAGCTTCCAGCCGCTGTCCCCAGTTCCGTTTTGTTTTTTTTTCTTTCCCAACTTCAAATCATCCAAACCAAGGTTAATCCTCACACTCCTTTTAAAAGCTTCACTCTTTTCATTGCCCTGCTTTTTAGCAATTACTTTCCTTTATCAAAACAGTATGTATCTATATTTCATGGCCCCATGGCTCCCAATCCCTCATAATTCAGTGGTTGAACTCACCCCATCATAAGCGCAAGATGGGCTTTAGTGGTACTCATGGTTATGTGGTTAGTGTGGTTATCCGTTCTTTCATGGTGACTCGTTCGTGTCGGTCATGGTTATCCATGCCAGGCACGTAATGGTGCCTTATATTGCTATGGATTTGCACTCGTGAGCGCACGCCTCCTGGCTCTCGTCGTCATGGTGAGAATAGGAGCCGTCAAATGCGTGTTGCGAAGCCCCTTGGGCGCAGCCGCGTGTGGAACATTTGACCTGCGCACAGCGTGTTTTGGCAACGTTTCGCGTTTCGCGTTTCGTGTACACGCGATGCTAAGCTTGTAAAACCAATCATGCTTCCGTTTCTACGTTTCATTATACTAACTCATTTCTAGATGAAACTCAATTCCTCCACCATTGCTGCACTTGTCACTGTGTTGGCATCTGTCGCTGTGGCAGCTCCAGCTAGTTTGAACGATGCTAACTGCGCAGAAAAGAGATCTCACGTCCATCACATGCACAAGAGAGAAACCGTTTTGGAATACGCTTATGTCACTGTAACTGTCGGTTCCGACGGCTTGCCTCAAGATGCTGCTCCGACAGCAGGTTCTGTCGTGAACAATGCTGCTCAAGCATCCTCTGCCGCTGGTGGAAACGTTGCATCTGCTGCTCCTTCTTCCGCTGCTGCTAATGGTGCTTCTGCCCCAATTGCAGACGCCGCTTCTTCTCTTGTTGGCGCTGCTTCATCTGCCGCTGATGCTGCTCACTCTCAGGTTGCCGATGTTGTTTCCTCTGCTGGTGCTGCTGCATCTTCCGGCTCCTCCGGCTCGGGCTCTAGCTCCGGTGGTCTGGTGGGTGAGTACCAACCTATCACTCAGGAATTCCAAGATGGTGTTTTGTCTTGTAGCGAATTCCCAACTGACCAAGGTGTGATGAACCTCGACTACTTGGGTTTCGGAGGCTGGTCCGGAATCTACAACTCTGATACCTCTACCGGTGGTACCTGTAAGGAAGGATCGTACTGTTCTTACTCATGTCAGCCAGGTATGTCCAAGACTCAATGGCCATCTGAACAACCTTCCAACGGTGTCTCTGTCGGTGGCTTGCACTGCAGAAACGGCAAGCTTTACAGAAGTAACACGGACGCTAAAACTTTGTGTGAATGGGGACAAGACTCTGCAGTTGTTGTCAACAAGCTCTCTCAGGGAGTTGCTATCTGCAGAACCGACTACCCAGGAACCGAGAACATGGATATCCCCACGTTTGTGGCGGGAGGCTCTACTAGTCCTCTTACCACTGTGGACCAAGCTACTTACTACCAGTGGCAAGGAAAGAAGACTTCTGCACAATACTACGTGAACAATGCCGGAGTTTCTGTTGAGGATGGATGTGTTTGGGGAGATGCCAGTTCAGGAGTTGGTAACTGGGCACCAATCGAATTTGGAGCCGGTTACGACAATGGAGTTGCCTACATTGGTCTTTTCGCCAACCCCAACAACCTCAATGGAGCCAACTTCAACGTTGACATTATCGCCGATGGCGACTCGGTAGTGTTGGGATCTTGTTCCTACAAGAACGGTAAATTCTACTCGAACGGCCAGGAGATCCCTAATGGATGTACAGCTTCTGTCACCAAGGGCCGTTGTCAAATTGTGCTCACTGACTCCAATTAGGAGCAGTCTTTGAATTGTTTATTTAGGAAAATTTTTGGACTAACTGTAGATTAAAAGAAGTGTATCTAAGAGGTGGTACCTCTATGGAGTGCAATTGGCTTGATGACCAGTGACGTATTTCCGGAGCTCGATGACCTATGCTATGGGAGTCGCGCCAAAAAGAAAGCAAATATATGCAGCCCCAAAGATAGCCAGTCTTAAGCAGAAGATAAGATGACAAGCAAAAGCCAAAACCAGAGTCTATATTGAAAGACAAAGAACCCTGAAAAACGTCAAAATGGAAGATGACAATAATACAGAGGCGAAAAAATAAAGTAAAGTAACATGAATCCAAACCTACTCAGTAACAAAATACAAGCATGGACCAATGAAAACTCGAGCAGGTTTTCCCGAGGCATCATCGCAGCGTCGGAGATTCCAAGAGGCGAACGCACAGATAGTGCCGAGCGTCAAAAAAAAAAAAAAAGGAAAGTGGCATGGGCAAAGGGCATGTCCGTCGGACTCAAGACCCATTACCCCAACCCACCCCGAATCATTCCCAGACCAGTAATCCGAAAAGCGCGCAAATAAGAGCTTCTCCGCAATTTAACTGATAAGAGGACTCCAGTGCATAGACTTGCCGTGGGAGGAAGATCCATATCACCGGCTCCTCTAAGTGCAAGTAGCAGCGACCAGCGGCATAGGATTTTCGCGGTGAGCCGCGGCATATGCAACGAAGAACGCGGCACTTTTCTCGAGAGCTGCGGCGCTGTCCGGTATGCAACTTGGCGGCCCTCGCTCTGCAGTGCGAAATGACTCTATCCTCCTAGATGTAACTCTCAATCTACTTCTGATAAGAGACGTACATACGATCGCACATACCTGGGTACTTAACCCACTGCATTCCCTCTCTTGTAAAAAATTATTGCTCGTGTTCCCATTCTCACCTTAGTTGTTGTTTATCACCAGTCTATCTTCCAGGTTATTGGTCACGGTATAGCGCTAGAGGTTTAGTGCAGATTATTAATTTATTGAAGTCAAGGATTTGAAGTCAAGGACTGGAAATCCGAGTGTATTGAGTTTGAAGGGAGACTTGAAGTGTACTCGCAGAGTGATTCAAGAGCGAAATAAAAGAAGAATCTCAAAAAAGAAAAAAATACCCCTTTGCATCATGTCTTCCATAGGAGAAAAGAATATCGGTGGCCCCTCCAAGGACTCGCAATATGTCCGGGACGAGGAGTCGCTTTCCAGCTTGGACCCACTTGAAAAGCAGGAAGTTAAGAGAGACCTCAAAGCAAGACATATATCCATGATAGCGCTTGGTGGCACTATAGGGACAGGTCTTTTTATCTCCACCAAGGCTCCTATCCAGTGTGGGCCTGTCATGGCCCTTATTTCATACTTGTTCATTACCACCTTGGCGTACTCTGTGACGCAGTCGTTGGGTGAGATGGCTACTTATATTCCATGCTCAGGATCCTTCACTCAGTTTGCTGCTAGATTCTGCTCACCGGCCCTCGGCTGTGCCAACGGCTGGATGTATTGGTTCTCGTGGGCCATTACTTTTGCTTTGGAGATCTCCGTGGTGGGCCAGATCATCCAGTACTGGACGGATAAGGTGCCTTTGGCCGCATGGATCACCATTTTCTGGATTCTCATCACCATCTCCAATATGTTCCCTGTGAAGTTTTATGGAGAATTTGAGTTCTGGATCGCCACCGTTAAAATCATTGCTGTCATTGGCTGGTTGATCTATGCCTTGTGTATGGTGTGTGGTGCAGGACAGACCGGTCCTGTGGGATTCAGATACTGGCGTAATCCTGGCCCTTGGGGTAGCGGAGCTGGCTATGTGCATAACCTTAACACCGACCGTTTCTTGTCCTGGTTGTCTTCGTTGATTTCCGCCTTGTTCACCTTCCAAGGTGTGGAGTTGGTGGGTGTTTCTTGCGGAGAGTCTGTCAACCCTAGAAAGACCGTTCCTTCCGCCATCAAGAAGGTTATCTACAGAATCGTCGTCTTCTACATCTTGTCTATCTTCTTCATGGGCTTATTGATCCCATACAACGACCCCAAGTTGGAACTGCAAGATGGTGAACCTTTTGCTGCCACCTCCCCATTCATTGTTGCCATGAAGAACTCAGGTACCCCTGTTCTTCCTGACATCTTCAATGCCGTGATCCTCATTGCCATTATTTCTGCTGCCAACTCCAATGTGTACTCTGGCTCCAGAATTTTGTACGGCTTGGCTCAGGCTAAAGTGGCCCCAAAGGTGTTTCTTAAAACGACCAAGCAGGGCATTCCGTACGTGTGTGTACTATTCACGGCCTTATTTGGTGCCTTGGGCTACTTGGTGCTTTCCAGTGGCGGAAACAACGTTTTCAACTGGCTTTTGAACATCACCGCTGTGGCGGGCTTGATCACTTGGGTCAGTATTTCCTTCTCACACATCAGATTCATGAACTGCTTGAAATCAAGAGGCATGGGCAGAGACTTCTTACCCTTTAAAGCCATGTGGATGCCATTCCAAGCCTACTACTCGTTTGTTTTGGGATTCATGTTGGTCTTTGTGCAAGGATTCTCATGTTTCTATGGCATCACCGCTTCACTGTTCTTCACCGCATACATCTCGGTCATATTATTCTTATTCGTTTGGGCACTTGCACATTTTTACTACAACGGCAAAAACTCATTCAAGCTCAGCACCCTCTTGATCCCATTGGATGAGATCGACATTGACACTGGAGTCAGGGAAATCGACGATATGGTCTGGGAAGAGACCACGCCAACCACCTTTTGGGGCAAGCTTGGTGCTAAGCTATCTTAGAGGCATAAACACTGATTGTGTACAATCAATTCATAATTGACTAATAAAACATACTGGCATGAAACTAGACTAAAAACAGTAGGCTAATGAGATACCGGAAATACTAAACCAAAGACTTGCCAAACCAAAGACTGCCAATGGTCAAATGTCTGATGTCTATGAGTATCTTAGTGCGCGATAGATATATGCACGATTTTCAACCTATCTCTTCCATAATGTCGGAACCAGCCAAAGGCATGTCCGATGGTTCAAACAAAGATCCAAAGAGTCTGGCCGACCAGAAATTGGCCGAAAAGAAACCGGCTGTGGATGTAAAGTTGCTTGACCAGCAGCTTGCGGAAATGGACTCCGATGAATTTGACTCTGATGATGATCATGACGGCTGCGCCTGTTGTTCTGGGATAGGACAAATCAGACAAACATAATCAGGCGATTCTCTATGTATCGATTTTCAATCATTCCGTATTTGTTCCACAATCGTTCATAGCCCCTTCACTATAGATATACCATAATCAAAATGTTCCATAGTTATCATAGTCCATAGTTCCACCGTTACAATCGACTCACCAGGTATGCGTAGATACTTCACACTATAGAGTTGCACACTATAGAAATTGCTCTAATTTTCAAGAATTCATAATTCCCTTCATTATAGCTCTCCACAATTCACTCACTTTTTCCGGACACTTCTGCGAGCTGATTGACGGGTGCTTCGCCTTGTTTTAAGCGTATCTTCCTCCTTTTTTGCATCCGGTTCTGGAACATCCGGTGTTTCATCGCCGGCATTTGTCTCTTGGGGCTCTTGCTTCGCCACATCATGTCCCTCCGGATCCACGAGAGCTTTGTTTTCTGTGGTCTCGGTAGTAGAAGGGATGATGGGGTCTGGAGTGAGTTCTGACCGGGTTCTCCGTTTCGCTGTGGATGCAGACGGGCTGGACCTCAGCTGACGCCTCTTGGCACTGGTATCATTCCCCCCTAGCTTGGCTAGGGACCGCGTGCGTTTTCGCGTGGTTGGTTCTTCCGAAACCGGGTCCTTTTTCTTGGTTGTAGTGGACTTTCGGCGTCCTCTGGCAATATGTGCATTCTTCAAAACCTCTTCGTCCTCATCCTTCAACCTAGACAAGTCAACCATATCCTCACCCTCCACATCGCTTAGTTCCGAAGAGTAGAGGTCCATGGCTGCGTCGTTGTCAAGTTCCGGCTCGGCGGGAACAGTAGGTTTCTCCTCCAGTATGGGCTTCTCGTGCTTCTCGTTTTCCAACTCGTTTTCAATGTCATTGACCTCTTTCATGTTGAAGTGTAGTGCCAATTTGGTCCATACTTCCGGAGCAGTGAAGGCAGCACCCTTGGCATTGGTGTTGAGGTGCTGTACGATCACCTGGACCCTTTCCTCCGCCTGAGGGCCTGCAGGCTTGTGGTCACAGATCAAGCTGAAGAGATTGACCTCTTCCTCAGCACTCCACAGTCGAGACATAGCTGCGTATTCAGAACTGGGTCGTCAATATTGGTACGGGGTATTCAATAGTGGGGGGATACAGGTGTAGTAGTGCGGTGAGGTAGTTAGTATAGTATATGTATATATATATATATATATATATGTATGTATGTAGGTATGTATGTACATGAGCATGAGTCGCGATTCCTACGCTATAATGGAACCACTGTTTCTATACTAAGCAATGCTAAAGCATGCCCATAAATAATGGATTGAGTGCTATCTCCAATTCAACCCTCTTTTAATCCTAAAAATAATCTCTTGATATATCTAGAAAAAAAAAACCTCGATATCTTTTATCCTTGTATGTATATTGCTTACTCAGAACCCATTGGTTTCTCTCACGCACGACTTTTCAAGCACTTTTTTCTCACCTTCACTCGCATTTTCAACCACAACCCCCACAGCACCAGATGCCCAGGAGAGCCTCCAATCTATTTTCCACGGCTAGGGGCCGTGTGCGTGCGTCCATGAACAAGTACAACTTGTTCAACTTGTACAAAAAGCTGCTGATCAAGTATAACGGCATGACCTTGTACCAGCAGAAATGGACTGCCAAGAGAGAGACCAGAGCCTACCACGGAGAGCACTTGACCGAGAGCCGCTGGAAGACGTTGTTCCTGCCTAATTTGGAATCCGTGGCCCAGTTGGATGCTTCCTTGAAGGGTGTGGATGTGTCGCCTACGCCCATGTCCTTGCAGACATATGCTGTGTTAGAAAAGCGCCTTGAGTTTGCGTTGTTCCGCTCCATGTTTGCCTCCTCCATCAGACAAGCGCGGGAGTTCATCAAGAATGGGCATGTACAGGTGAATGGTGTCACCATCAAGCATCCATCTTTCCCTCTTAAGAGTGGAGACATCTTCAACGTCAACCCACAGAAGGTGATGCTTGCCATGGGTAGAGTCAAGCCCAGCCTTGAAAAGGCCATCAAAGTGGACAATAAACAAATTGCAGTGTGGAACAAGTACGTTAGTGCTGCTAAACTGAACCCTAAGGATGTGTGGGACTTGAAGCAGAACAAGCCCGAGTCCTTGAACACTTTGGAGAACGGAAACCCCTCCCGCCTAGAATCCATCAAGGGCTTCAACAAGTCGGTGGAGGCAGAAATGCTCAAGACTCAGAAGCTCACCACCAGGGAAAGCATATTGGCCAAGGTCTTGGCCCGTGCGGGTGGAAAGCCCGTGGAAGAAGTCACAAGTGACCAGTTCCTCAAGATTGTCACCGGATCCAAGTCCGACCTGGAAAAGTGTCTTGAAGTCTATACCATCTTGAAGAAAGCCGACCACGACTTGGTCAAGGCCCACTCCGAGGAGGCTTGTAAGACTTTCCTTTCTACCAAGAGCACGGAATTTTCGTCTGCAGATGCAGCTAAGGATGCGGCACATGTGAGGAAAATGCTCAGTGAGGTTGTCACGCAGCAATTAGAGCGGATCCGGGTCAATGCTGAGCAACTGAAGATGCCGGAAGATGCCAAGTCGCTTCCATTCAGCACGGACTTTGGCAAGAAGTTGAAGTACGCGGCCCCATTGAAGGCAGATGAGGTGATGGAAAACGAGGCCAGTGCAGTGGTCAACCTTCCTTGGCAAAAGGGCTTGTTTGGCCGTCAAAACCCCTCCAAACCATACTTCACGCCATGGACGCCCCGGGCCTTCCTCGGCGCCTTTGCCATCTTGCCCCATCACATTGAGATCTCCTTCGAGACATGTCATGCGGTATACTTGAACGACCCAGTTGCAAGACCAGGTCATTCGGAGGTCATCACGCCTTTCCCGGACCATGTTCATGAAAGAGCGTACATGTACTACGTTAGAAACGGAATGTGAGCTTGTAAATAATATAATCGGGATGAAAGATTTAGAGTGAATAGTGAGAGTAAAAGGAGCAGAAGTAGTGAGTAGAACAGCCAGTAAATCTAGCCATACTTTTAGTCACTCTTTCAGTAATTATTCGGTCAATATTTCAATAAATATTAAGATATTATTTTCGTGATCCAGAAAATGTGACCATAAATAAGGTTGCTTGTTCAGGTGCAAATGTAAATAGTGTGCATTGATTTTAGTATGGTACATAAATTAGTATACCGAGAATTAATGTGTGAATTAATAGTGTGAACTGATAGTGAGAATCAATAAGTGTACTGAGAATCAATAGAGAGAATGAGAACTGATGGGAAAATCAAAGTGATTCGAAGTGTGCGCATTCTTTTAGCGTATGCCTAGGGTTTCTTATAGAACAGTAAGAGCAGCCTTCAAGCAGTCGCGCCTTCTCCCGCCTCTACTCCATGCCACCAAGTCCTTGGACCAAGCCAGGAACGAGCTTCGGTGGATCAAGACGGAGCTTCACAACAGTAAGTGGGCCGATGCTGTGAAGAGACGCTCTCGCTTGGAGCCCTTACAGTATATCCTAGGCACGCAGCCGTTTGGAGCTTTGGAGATCAAGTGCAAGAAGAACGTGCTTATACCCAGGTGGGAGACGGAAGAATGGGCTCTGAAGGTGGGGGGCTTGCTAGCGCTGCTGGATCAGGAACTAAAGGTTGTGGATGCATGTACGGGAAGTGGGTGTATTCCGTTGTTGGTGAAGGAGATGGCTCCGAAATGCCTGGTACTGGCCTTTGATTACTCCAAACATGCATATGAGCTTGCCATGGAGAATAGGAGCAGATGTGATCTTGATGTAAAAGTTTACCAGGCTGACTTGTTTGATGTGAATGTCTCCAGATACTTCTCTGAGGTGGACCTCGTGACTTCTAATCCTCCATACGTATTCCAGGAGGACTACGAAAAGCCACTAGCTTTCAATGGTATTGAGCAGTCTGTGAGGCTCCATGAGCCTGCCGATGCTTTGATTGGAGGTGTGGAGTTCTATGAGCATCTCATGGAGAACCTCGTCAAGCCTTTGAATGCCAAGGGACTTGTTTTTGAGCTAGGCTATGAGGACCAGGTCATCGAGACCTCGAGATTGCTTCCTGAAGGCTGGGAATGGGGGAGGTACTATGACTCTGCTAACAATCTACGGTGTGTGGTGGCTTGGAAGACCGATTCGAACATGGCTTTCTTAAGTGAGCTTGTGGAAAAGACGATTGAGTGATGGAACGACTGAGTTAAAACCATATATAATAAGTGATAGAAATGTATACTGTAATCATGAGTTATGACTTGTACGAGTTCAAAAGTTGTGAGTCTTGAGTAATAACTCATGAGTTTTAAAAGATAAATTATGAGGTATGAGTGATTCAGAATGTCCTATAATTATGTATATCATTCTCAGGATCGTATCTCGTCCACCATTTCTGTATCTGTATTGGACTTGGGAGTTTCCGGTGCCTCCTGAACCTCTGCTCCTTGGGCTGGAGTGTCTGCTTCTTGGGTTCCTGGGGGATTCTGCTTGGGCTTCTTTCTGGTGCCCTTACCCACGGCTTGGATAAAGCCGTCGGCAGGGAATACCCTGGTGCCACTCAAAATGTAGCCTCCGTAACCCTTCAGAGTCATGAGAGGATGCAATCTTCCTTGGATGGTCTGGTAAGCACGAGCCCTGGTCTCAAAGATGGATGGGGCCAACACCGTCTTCATACACGAGAAGGCATGTTGAGTCTCCAACAACACTTCCTTGAACTGACTGTAGAACACCAAGGGCCGAGAGCCTCCCACACGGTGGACTGTGTAGGGCAAGATGGAGGGGATTTTGAGGGCCGTGACGGAAACAAGGGCATCGAAGTTACCTTCGATCACCATGTTCAAAGCATGGTTGATCTCTGCGGCCCTCTTCAGTCTTCTCTCGTACTGGAGTTTTTTGGTGGGCTTCATCTCCTCAACCTCGTTCTCAGGGAGTTCTTCCCAGTGGATCATTTCGTTTTCTGGCTCAGCAAACTGAAGCCAGCTCAAGGTCTTGATCATCTTCTTCTGAAACTCCTCAGTATAGTTGGAGTGCCGCAAGGCTGCCAAGTTGGCATGCTCATTTTCATGAACAAGAAGAATGGTTCCATGTCCTTGCATCCGCTCCAACATGGCATATGTCACCACACCAGAAGTATCGTCAATGACAAGGTACTTTCCTCCAGGTCTGATATTGGCATGACTGAGGAGCATACCCAAGGTCTCGTCGCTCATCTCCATGATCTTTTGAGAATCTTTTTCAATGTAGTATTGGAGAAGCTGTGACAGGCCCAAGTATTCCACCTGGAACCGGCGCAAGAACTTCTGCTGCTTACGGCGCAAATACTTCTGCTGAGAGAAGATGGTCTTTTTGTCGAAAGCAGAGTGGCCCGCAATGATCTGGTCGATGATTTTCTGGCCAATATCCGAAGAGGCCCCCGACTTCTTGAGCTCGTCGATCTGCTTGTTGTCCAACTTCTGGATCTTGGACCCAATATTGATGATATCCTGGTTAGACTCGGCACTGACCTCGAAGAACCGCGTTACCTGATCCTTGGTGAGCTGTGAGTCGTCTACCTCGTTTTCTAACGGTTCGTCATTGACGCTAGTCAACGATTTCACCGGAACTGCCTCGTGATCCTCGACGATTTCAAACGTGGTGCCGTAGGGATGCCCGAATATGCTGGTGGCCTTAAACGAGCCGAACTTGCCCAAACTGATGAGCCCGTCTTCTCTGAGGTAGGAGATCTTCAACCCTTCAGAGGGTAACCGGATGAGCACGTGCTGCTTGGCCACGATCGTGTGGCGGCTTTTTTCCATGTCCATGGCCAGTAGTGAAGCTGCGATGCATCGGCTCCATCACTTCTATCATGGCGGACTGCAGCTAGTGCGACTCCAGACCTGCTCACGAGATCCTACTAATGTTCCTATTTACTGTAACTTTACATTGAATTTTTTTTTTCTTCTCTTCTTTTTTCCTTTCCCTTTCATTTGCGGTCACCTCGTTAATTTGCCTCACTATTTTTAAAACAGTCTACTCTGTTTTTTCACATACACACTATTTTTACTTGCATCTGTTCTTATATACCTCATTAGACCCATTGGGGAACTACCCATCTGATAAGCCGAACCTGAACGGTCAGAATTTAGTGAGCCACTACGAAATAATGTAACTTATTGGAGTCATAACGGTACTGGTTTTATCCAGTAGTATTTAAGTGACTCATCTAGTCTTGTAGCTGGTGCTGGGAATTATACTGATAATCTCGTTTTCTAGTAGTGGTTTTGACTTGCATTAACCAGTATTAGTACTTAGCAGTATGTGTATTAATGTATTTTATCCATAGTGGAAGAACATAAACTCATTTTTGGTAAAGCTATATTGAACTAATTCGTTTCTAGTAGTGGAGCAATGGCCATACGACTGGCGTACCTGGCTATACTATAGGTACTTTCCAAGCACTAATGAGACCTAAAACAAATTTGTCGAATATCTGACTAATTATTCAAATCCCCTTTTGTATAATGAAAATAGGCTGTCTGAAACATTTATCGAATTGATTTCTAATCTGTATAGACGATACATACTCTAGTATTAACTCCATGGACCATCTTTACTATACGTCTTTCCTCTATATATACTTCCAATCTTGACCTCTTCAATTTCTTCTTTCTTGAAAAAAATCAAAAACTCTTTGACTTATGCCTGATACCTTACCTTGTCCATGTTCATATGTGTATTGCTGTAAAAGGCTATCCTAGTCAGCTCAATGGGTTGAAGAGTAGTAAATTCTGATAAATAAGTTCTAAAAAAACAGAACGATCAAAAAAAGAATAAAAAAAATAAAAAAATCAGACATTACGAAGGTTTAAACACTATACTTTAATTCCAGATCTCTCCGGTACCTTCTTGGTCTGTATTTATTACGTTACATGTATCGATGTTGTATAGACAAGTACGGTGCGGAGGATTAGCCGGAGGCTAGTGAGCATACAACCAAGCTAGACACCAATGAACACTACATAGGCAAACATGCCAATCTAAACCGTATACTGATATTCAATTTGAAAAAAAAAAAAGAAAAAAGAAATCTTTTCCCCCACTTTAAACATATCTAAAATCCTAAATTCCTGCTTTTAATTTCTATTCTACTTTCTACCACCCCTTTCCCCGGGCCTGTTTCTTTAGGCCTGTTATTTCTCTCCTATCTCATGGTCGCACTCTTGCACCCAGAGATTTTTTCGAAGCGAGCCTCATCGCATTTTTTCAGCCAAACTACACCATCTCTTCACATCATGGGTAGAAGAGCCAAAAGCAAGCAGGAAGCGCCCCCTTCGTTGGAGGAGTTCACTGGGTCCAAATCAGGAGGCTCCAAGAAATATTCCAAGGACAAAAAGCGGGCCGGTGATGCCGCACCAAAAGGCAGAAGAGCTGCTAAGAGAGCTCGCAAGCAGCGTGAAGATGAGGAGGAAGCTCCTGCTGATCTCCCAGAAGTCGACTACGAGGAGTTGTCGTCGGCCAAGAAATCGTTGTTTGATGATGATGACGACGCCAACGATGAGTTTGGTTCGGACCTCGAGCCCGAGAACGATGAGTATGTGGACTCAGATGAAGAGGCCCGTGTCCGGCCCATGTTTTCCGACGATGAGGACGACGACGAATTGGAGGGCTTAAATGCAGAGAACATGGAGGCCTTCTCGCGTCAGTTAGACCACGAGGATGAATTGGAGGCCGAGGAGGCCCAGAAGGAGTTGGTGGAAGGTGCTGTGCAGCCCCGGGCCCAGGTCTTGCCTACCGAGGAAGAAGAGGAGGAGATGGCCAAACGTCCTGTGGATGTTACCTCCGTCAGAACCCGGATGCTCGAAATCGTCAAGGTTTTGGAGAACTTCAAAGAGTTGGCTGAGGAGGGTAAGTCTCGTGCTGACTATGTTAGCAGACTCATTAAGGACATTAGTGAGTACTTTGGGTACTCTGAATTTTTGGCCGAGAAGCTCTTTAACTTGTTCGTTCCAGCTGAAGCCATCGAGTTCTTCGAAGCAAATGAGGTCGCCAGGCCCGTGACCATTAGAACTAACACCTTGAAGGCCAGAAGAAGAGACTTGGCCCAGACCTTGGTCAACCGTGGTGTCAATTTGCAGCCTATTGGCAACTGGACCAAGGTGGGTTTGCAGATCTTCGATTCGCAGGTCCCCATTGGTGCCACCCCTGAATACTTGTCTGGACAGTATATTCTACAAGCAGCCTCGTCGTTCTTGCCGGTGATGGCTTTAGATCCTCAGGAAAACGAGCGTGTGTTGGATATGGCCGCCGCTCCCGGTGGTAAAACCACTTATATCTCTGCCCTCATGAAAAACACCGGGTGTGTGTTTGCTAATGATGCCAACAAGGCTAGAACCAAGTCGTTGATTGCCAACATTCAACGTTTGGGATGCAAAAACACCATTGTGTGCAACTACGATGCCCGTGAGTTCCCCAAGGTCATTGGAGGCTTCGACCGTGTCTTATTGGATGCTCCATGTTCCGGTACCGGAGTCATTGCCAAGGATGAAAGTGTCAAGATCTCACGTACCGAGAAGGACTTTATTCAGATCCCACACTTGCAAAAACAACTATTGTTGAGTGCCATTGACTCTGTCAACGCCCATTCCAAGGCCGGAGGAGTCATTGTCTACTCCACGTGTTCGGTTGCCATTGAGGAAAACGAGGCTGTGGTGGACTATGCCTTGAGAAAGAGACCCAACGTGAGGTTGGTCGATGCCGGCTTGAAGATCGGAAAAGAGGGCTTCACGTCCTACAGAGGAAAGCACTTCAGCAAACACCTTTCTTTGACGAGGCGTTACTACCCCCACACATACAACGTGGACGGCTTTTTCGTGGCCAAGTTCAAGAAGATTGCCTCTTCTCCACACGACATCACCAAGTCTGGTGCCAAGGAGAAGGAGATGTCTGCCAGAGCTGAAGCCGAGGAGGAGGGTATCATCCACGACGATTTCGCCGAGTTCGAGGCCGATGAGGACAAGGAATTGATCGAGAAATCCGTCAAGAGAAGTATGAAGAGGAAGGGTCTCAACCCCAACGCAAAGAAATAGTGTATATTATAAAGAAACACCAAAATGTCAACGATCACCACTATCAACGAGTAATAAACTATCATCGATATATTTCCTATATACTCTTGAAGTCGCGGAGAGAGTAGTTGCCCAAACCATGCTCCTTGATGTACTCGTCTCCATATTCGTCGTACTCCTCTCTTGTCACGTAACCTTCTTGTGCCTCTGGCGACTGGGCCCATTTTTGCATGCCCCTCCATGAGTCCAAAATAGCATCCTCAGCATCATACACATTCAAAGGTGCTCCCGTAGGCAAGAACTCGGTCAACTCGCTTTTTAGTCTTCCTGAAAAGTTGGGAAGCAAGGACCCACCACCTGTAACAAGAATGTTTTCAATCATGGCTCTGGACTTCCCTCCCGACTCGAAGTTCTTGTCCGAGTTTCTCGTGAGTAAGTTTTGAATCACCTCCGGAATACCGGCCAGATCTAGACCACCGATGTGAGGTTGGAAGTAAATTTCAGGCACCCTGATTCTCTCTATGTTGATGTGGACCTGGTGATTCCTGCGTACTATCTCCGGATCAGTCATCAATTCATCTAGCTCATGTCCTTCGGCCTGCATCTTCACCATCAAGTTGGGACGAGGTCCATTGATAAATTTGTGCAACACTGAGTTTCGCCAGTCAAACTTCTGTGATGCTGCCAATGTGTCTTCTTTGTTGAAGTCGGGGTCGAAATCAAGCAACTCTTGTTCGATTCGCAAGATCTCGTTGTGCGTTGTTTCTTGCTCCTCCTCCAAAGTAGCATTGCTGATATCACGATATGCGTTCCAGTCCGCATCATTGGTACCAAAAGTGTCATTGGGGTCGTTGTCAATGGTGGCAGTAGCACTGGTTCGTTGCCGTTTCTTGCCGTTGGCGGAGTTAGTGGCCTTATCATTTGCAAGATCGGCAATGTTTCTCATCCTCTCCTGTGCAGCCATAGATTTCCGGTCCTTCATGGCCTCCATCATCTTCAGCCGGGACTTGAGCGTCTCCACAAGCTCAGCGAGCTCGAGCCTCTTGGTCTTACTCCAATCGTCAAGGTCTCTTTTTCTCCACTCCTCTTGCTCCTGGATGTACTTAAGCTTTTGCTTCTCTTCCTTGAGCTTCTCCTCTTTGAGCCTCAAGCGTGCTTCGTAGTTTGCTTTGAGAAGCTTTTGCTTGCGTTTTTCCTTAATTTCTTCGTCGTTCAATTCGGTGTCTGGTATCTCTGCCAAGGGCCAAGCCACCGCGGGATCTTCCTCCTCTTCCTGGCCATCGTCTTCTTGGCCCAACGACCGCTTGAGTGTTTTTTGCAAATTGAAGATGTACTTGTTCAAATCAGCCACATTTTCAAAATCCTCTTCGACAACCCGACGCTCTGCCTCGGTCTTGCTGAGACTTGAGAGCGACTCTTTAAGGTCAGTATAGTATACAAGCTCTTTTTGTTTCTGCGCAATGTTCTCCAAACGTTTCTTCTGTGCTTGCTCCTGGAGACGTCTTCCGTTTTCTTTTCTTCTTTCGGCCTGACGAGCAAGTTCTTCTTCGGACTTCTTAGCCTTTTCGGGAGCGGCCTCGTATGGAACTTGGATCAACACATCTTTCTCGATGAGATTGTCCATATCCAAATAATGGCTCAATTCGGCATCATAATCCTTAGACACGTATGCATGATCATGAATGATGTGCTTAGTATGGTCGCTATTGATCCGAGACGGGAAGTAAGGGTACTTAAGAGCCAAAGCCTTTTGAAGAAACTGCAGCTCTGCCTCGCCTCCCCAGTCTATTCGTTTGCAATTCTGCATGATTCCCCTTCCGTCTAGAACAGGAATGATGTGGGTCAGGTTGTTCCCCACACCTACCACAATGCCATCTTTTTTTGGAGAGTTATGGTAGAATGAGAATAGAGAATCGATTCCAAAAGCAACCTTGGGTGCCTTGTAGGCTTCAAACAAAATTTCGTACATCCCCTTACGGTGATTCAACGAGGCCGCAACAGGTTCCGTCATGATGATGGGATTATCAACAAAGCCATTCGACGTGATGCCTAAGTGTTCCAATGAGTAGTCTAGTATGCTCTCCACTGAGTCCCAGTTAGTGATCATCAGAGAATCGAACGGCGACTTGGCCCCGCTTCTCAATGTGGGATAATACTCGGCCTCTCTGAAGATATCATTCCCCACTATGGTGAGAGTGATGTTCTGCTTTCTGTCACGGTATTTGGAGATGAGGTTGGGGAACACATTGTTGGGATTTTTGGAGTTGGTCATGCCTATCTTAAGGGAATCGGACCCAAAGTCTATGGCTATGGGTACTCCGGGCTGGTAGTCATTGTAGAAGGGCTCAGGCTCCTTGGGGGCCCTTGTTTCCCGAATAGTATGCACTTGCAAGTCCACATGCTCTTCAATTTCACTGTGCATGGTGTTGAGCTGCTGGTCGGTTTTAGGGGGTTGTTCTGGCTTGAGTGTGGGTTGATAGAGGACCAGAAGCTCCGAGCATTTTTTGCGTGGCCCTCACGCGTGCGATATCTAAACTCTGTAGCATCCAGTAGAGCCATCTTTAGACCACTAAAGAAGAGATCCATGGAATTTATAATAAAAAAAACATTAGAAGTGGGTTTTTTAAGGGTGGTAGTATTTTGGTAAAGTGAAGTTACTCATATATATACACTTGTGTTATGCTAGAAGTTAGTCTGGGCTGGGAACCATGATAGGGTCACGTGCCGAGAGACGGCCCTCAAAATCTCCACCTGATCCGTCTCTCGCCTCAACAAGCAAACATGCCGCCAAACCCAAACACCGAGGACAACCAATTGAATGTGCAAGGCTACAATATAGTCACCATTCTCAAGCGCTTGGAAACTGCTACCTCCAGATTGGAGGATATCACCATTTTCCAGGAGGAAGCCAACAGAGCCAGCAAACTGGGTTCGCTGTTGCCCCAGTCCATTGCCGGCACGCCTGAAACAAAGCCTGGAGCAGTTGAAGAGTCGAAATCCATTGCACCTTCTACAGAATCCAAGTCTAGTCCAGCACCTGCTAAGCCCAAGTACGTTGAGGAGTTTGAATTGTTGGTTCAACAGAGAGTGGTTCCATTTGTTGACTTGTCTAATCAGATCGACTCCCTTTTGGGCGAGGCAGCGTCTATCTTGAAAGATGCTTTTGACGAGGAGGCCAAGTTTTTGGGCTACGTGTCTGAATCCAAAAAACCGGATGACAGTGACCCTGCTTTGATGGAGGCAATTAAGCCTATCAATGAAGATATCCTCAAGATCTCCACTTTGAAGGACAAGAACTTCCGCTCCGAATACCCCAAGCACTTGAGTGCTTTTAGCGATGGTGCTCCTGTTGCTGGTTGGATTGTCACACCTACCCCGGTCGGGTACATTTCCGACTTCAAGGACAGTGCCCAGTTCTGGACGAACAAAGTCATGACTGAGTACAAGGAAAAGGACCCCCGCCATGTTGAATGGGTCAAGGCTTTCATGGCCATTTTCGATGCCTTGATTTCTTACGTCAGGGACCACCATAAAGCTGGTCCTTCCTGGAATGCGCAGGGTAAGCCTTTGGCTGACTCGATTCTGGCAAGCAAAGATGTGAAGGCCACCCCAGCCCCAGCCGCAGGAGGTCCACCAGCCCCTCCTCCACCACCACCAGCCAATTTGTTTGACGAGGCTCCGAACTCAAAGTCAGGTGGCATTGGTGCAGTCTTTGCAGACTTGAACAAAGGAGCTCTGGTCACTTCCGGCTTGAAAAAGGTGGACAAGTCTCAAATGACCCACAAGAACCCCGAGTTGAGAAAGCAAGAGCCTGTCAATAAAAGGCCTCTTCCTCCCAAGAAACCCACTAACTTGTCGACTGCTTCAAACATCCCCAAGAAGAAGCCTGCTCGTAAAGAGTTAGTGGACGGAACCAAGTGGATTGTTGAGAACTTCACTGAAGCTGATGCATCTGAGCCTATCAAGATTGAAGTGGAGAGAACTCAATCTGTGTTCATTGGTAAAACTAATGGAGTGACGATTCAAATCCAGGGTAAAGGTAATGCAGTTTCCATCTCGGATACTGTGAAAACAGGCGTTGTTGTCGACTCGTTGATTTCTGGTATTGATGTGATCAAGTCTACTAAGTTTGGTCTACAGGTGACGGGCTTGGTGCCGCTTATCAGCGTTGACAATAGTGAAGAGGGAAGTGTCTACCTTTCTCAGGAATCGGTGGATGCAGAAAGTCAAATTGTCAGCTCCAACACCACAGCGTTGAATATTAACGTTTTGGAAGATGACGACTATGTAGAATTACCCGTTCCAGAACAAATCAGCCACACTATCAAGAACGGAAAGCTTGTTTCGGAAGTGGTTGAGCATGCGGGCTAAGCATGTCACCACATGCCAGGCAGATGCGCAGAGGCAATACTCCACCAAGATTAGGAATGGCGGGCACTTTTCACTACAAGATTACGAATTCCCATAAGAATACCAAGCTAGTATAATTATACGCTACCGGCAGGAGCTCGTGCAGTAGGAGGCTTATATTTGCCTAGATGAGGTCCTGGTCACGTGCATGCGAAAACGGTAGAATGTTCTACAAAAAGAAAGTGAGAAGAAAATCTCTTCAATATAGAGCAGAACATTCTCATTTAAGTCTCTCCTTTCTACCTCTTAATTTTCAATCGGTTTTTCAATAGACGCATCCTAGCATAATGGTCAAGGAGACAAAATTTTATGAGCTTTTAGGTGTATCGGTCACCGCCACCGAGGTAGAGTTAAAAAAAGCCTACAGAAAATCAGCCTTGAAATACCACCCCGACAAGAACCCATCTCCAGAGGCCGCAGAAAAATTCAAAGAGTTGTCTAAAGCATATGAAATTCTTTCAGATGCCCAAAAGAGAGAGGTGTACGACGCTCACGGTGAAGAAGGCTTGAATGGAGCCGGAGGAATGGGTGGAATGGGCGGTATGGGTGCCGATGACATTTTCTCGCAGTTCTTTGGAGGAGGATTTGGTGGCATGGGCGGCCAATCCAGAGGTCCTTCCAGAGGAAAAGACATCAAGCACACTATCGCATGTACCTTGGAGGAGTTATACACTGGTAGAACCGCCAAGTTGGCCTTGAACAAGACCATCTTGTGTAAGCTGTGTGACGGCCGTGGAGGTAAAGAGGGCAAGATCAAGCAATGTAGCCCTTGTCATGGTTCTGGTATGAAGTTTGTTACCAGACAAATGGGTCCAATGATTCAAAGATTCCAAACCGTTTGTGACACTTGTTCCGGTACTGGTGACATTTGCGACGCCAAGGACAGATGTACTGTCTGTAAAGGAAAGAAGACACAGGCCGAGCGCAAGATCTTGCAAGTTCACATCGACCCCGGTATGAAGGATGGCCAAAGAGTTGTCTTCTCCGGAGAAGGTGACCAGGAGCCTGGTGTCACTCCAGGTGACGTGATTTTTGCCGTCGATGAGAAGCCTCACAAGGAGTTCACCAGAAAGGGTAACGACTTGTACTACGAGTGCGAGATCGACTTATTGACTGCATTGGCTGGTGGTGATGTTTCTTTCAAGCA
This sequence comes from Metschnikowia lochheadii, assembly GCA_002370915.1. NCBI lineage: Eukaryota > Fungi > Ascomycota > Pichiomycetes > Serinales > Metschnikowiaceae > Metschnikowia > Metschnikowia lochheadii. The sequence goes on along the minus strand of NLAW01001620.1, from coordinate 41,473 downwards.
CATTTCTGGCGACTACATCAAATTCCTGATCTTGGCTGGTGAGGTTATTGCCCCAGGGGCTTTGCGTGTCATTGAGAAGCAAGGTATGCCAGTTTACAGAAGCAGTGACAAGGGTAACTTGTTCATCAAGTTCTCCGTCAAATTCCCTGAGAACAACTTCGCCTCTGAGGAGAAGTTGAAGATCTTGGGGGACATTTTGCCCCCAAGAACCAAGTACACTATTCCTCAGGGTAAGGAGGTGGACGAGTGTGATTTGCAAGTTGTCGACCCAAGAATGCATCAACTGGGAGGCAGACGCGATGCTTACGATTCTGATGATGAAGAGGGTGGCCAAGGTGGACCAGGTGTTCAATGTGCATCTCAGTAAGGGGGTGGTAAATTTTTGGGGAACTTGCCGGCGCACAATTTTTCAACTACTTTCAAGTTAGCAGCTAGTTCTATTTATTCAATCGTGAGAGTTTGAGCATAAGTCACTTTAATCTTTGGATTGCCATGAAGTAGTTTCCGCATTTGGCGTTCTCAGTGAATTTCCACCCATATGCTGGCAAGTACATACAACCGCGAGAGTCTGCCACCTTAAAGGAGTCACTGAACTCGCTATTCTTGAGCCATTGCCGGATCTCATCTTCATTGATGTACTTCTCCAAAGTGTGTGTTCCCACAGGCACAATCTTCAAGATATGCTCGCCCATGAAGATGGTGGTAAACCAACTGATAAAGTCTCGGTTAATGGTGGACAAGAAAAGCCATCCGCCCTTGTCTAAACGGTTGAATATCTCGGTGAGGATTTGAGCAGGGTACTGGACATGCTCTAACATCTCAAAGGCCGTTATCAAGTCGAACTTCTCATCCTTGGGCAAGTCTTCCAAAGCAGTCAACTCGTACAGTATGATATTATCCAAGGCCGGGTCGAGCTTTTGGTGGAGTTTTGCTGCCTCCAACACGTCGGAAGAAAGATCAATACCCTTAACAGAATCAATGTAACTTAGTCTGGCCAAAGATTCGGACAATATGCCTCCACCACACCCAACGTCCAATGCTCTGAGCAGCTTTTCATCAAAAATCTCATCACGTCGATCCTCTTGTTCCTGCATGATACGGTCCTTGATTGTGGGAGGAAGTAGATCCAAACTGTAGGACGGTATGTAGATTTCGTCATTTTCAGACTCTGCAGCTTCGTTCAACTTCTCGTGAGTCCTCATAATGAGATTAATGTAGTCTACCCTGAGCAAGTTCATCTTGTGAAGAATTCGTTGGGGACCATTGACGTCCCACCAGCTGGACGCTAGGGCATTGAAATGGGACATTTCGTCCTTGGATGCCGACGTGAGTTTTCCCACATTGTGCTGAAGGCGATATGAGATGCCAAAGCTCCGGGTGGCCTGTAGTGGTATGTATTTCAGGCACCTGAACATGTATGATGGTGGAGCAATTGGTGACAGAAAAAATGTGCGGAGGATATTGAGTATGGCCCCGGTAGTGGAGTAGAGGCAACACCTAGACCACAATAAAAAAAGATTCGAAATAGTGTAGGGTTATTCTTGAGGGTTTAAGGATTCTATAGAGGAGTTTTGTGGTGAAATTAAGCTGTTTCTGATTTTTAAAGGGTCTTTGTATTATGCACTAGTTAGAGTAGTGTACGAAATGTGTGAATGGAGAGAAAACTGCGTTAGGGCCTACGATTTAAAAGAGAATGAGTAAGTATAGTAATACCAGGAAATTTAAACCAATTTTGTTTAATCGTTTAAATAGATGCTTTGCAATTACTTTGAAATATCTCTTTTTCTTTTATTTACTAATAATTCACAAATTGATATCCTTACCAAAGCCGTTACCTTCAAGACTTGGTCTTGGCTGCTACCATTCTACTTGAGCGCGACCCGCATTCCATATCAACTACTGTCCCTACTACTTGTACATAATATGCTAGATCCAGATAGTCTAGTGGCCACCCGGTCCCGAAGGGCAAATGCAGGCGCCAATTTAAAAAGACTTATAGAGATAGAGGAGCAATCCACCGGTGTGAATAACATTGTGTACACTGGAGATGATGAAAATGTTGAGCTATTATTCCAAGAAGACGAGAACGATGTGGAGTTCGAGGAATCAGCAAGCGAAGACGGCGAGAATCTGGCCGAAGAATCACAAGAAGAAGATGAAGAAACTCCAGATGCAGACTCAAAAGCTGAAGCCGTAGACAGTGACCAAAATGTCAACTCTGACGAAATGCTCTCGGATTCAGATCTCTCTGCCTCTGACAACGACGATAGTGAGGGGGAGAGAGACTTGCAGAAAAGAGAGAGGGAGAATAAGCGGAAAAAGAAACCCCTGTCCATCATCCCTTCTATCAAGAAACCCAGACTACAGAAACCTAAACCCAAACCACAGCAACCCCAAACAATTTACTCCGAACTACTACTAACGCATGACCGCAGAGCGTCCTCGCGGAAATCCGCCTTAAAGAACAAGGAAACGTTAGTGAAAAAACTCAAGGAGGATGAGACTCGGCGTGCTGCCCTTGCACCGGTTATTAGAGTCAAAGAACGGAAATTGACCCAGGAAGAAAGGCTAGCGCAAGCCGTCGAGACCGAGAGAGAGAATGTCAAATCCTTGCACAGCTTCCTCGAGCAAGAAATCGTCAAGAAGGAAAGACAGAAGTTGTTATTTCAGCAGAGAAGAATCAAACTTCGTGATGTCGTTCGATTATCATCTAAGCTAACATATGTGACGCCTCTTGATGAGATTGATGATGCGAGGTATGTGCATAATGTGATTGAAAAGAAAAAGAATAAGGGCAGGAGAAGAAGAACAATTACTGAGACAGTTGAGGAGGTTGCCTTGCCAGGAGCGATTGACACCAGTCTTCCGTACTACCGGGAAGAAATGGAAAAAAAGAGACAACAAGAGGAGGAAGAAATGAAAAAGAGACAAGAAGAGGATGCCAAAGTGAAGATGGAGCAATCTGAGGATGTGTCCAAAAGCGAAAACGATCCTTCAAATAATTCTGAAGCAGTGTCAGTTGAAGAGAAAGATGAAGAGACCCGGGGCGCTTCTAAAACTTTATCCCCGGAGGTCGAGAATGTCAATTCAGATGGTATGGCTATAGACAAGGTTGAAACAACGGGTGTGAAAGGTGATATCAAATCCGAAAACGATATTACGATAGATGAAGACCACACCACGAATCAGGAGACGTCCAAAATTGATGACAAATCTGACTCGCTAAATGATCCCGAAGTGCAATCTGATGCAACTGAAAAACCTCTGCAAGAGGGTGAACAATCACCCCAGATCCCTGCTGATTCCCACATCGAGAAGAAACAAACAAAAACAGAAATCTTGGTTGATAAGGAAGGTTCAACCGAGCCTGAAGTGAAGACTGATACAAATAAAGAGATTGATGACCTGCCATTGCCTGAAGAACTTGACGAGGCATCGTCAACTATCGATAAAGCGCCAATTGATAAAGTCACGGAAGACACACCTAAGACCGAGTTAGATTCAGAAGCTGCGACTGTTAATGAAGAAGCAGGTAATGATGCAGCTGAAGAAGCAGGTGATGAAGAAGCGGCTAACGAAGAAGAAGTGAATGAGGAAGCAAAAGAAGAAATTGTTCTTCGAAGAAAAGATACAGATGGCTCTATTTTTGAAGGGCCACCTCAGCTTGTGTGCCGCAACTATGTGTCACTTATAGAATTTGAGGGTGAAAGGTTACTTCCATTGGCCAACAGCAAAGTCAAGGTTATCTTGTTTGGAGAAGGAGCCAATTCAGGTGCCTCAAGACGGTTGAGAGACGTAAAGACCATCTTGAAGAGTTCCTTAAGACTGGATAACCCCTACAGTGCGCCTAAGGAGGAAAAAGAAGATGAATTGATGAAGCCTGTGACGGAGATTGATGAGGAAGATAGCATTTTTGAAGCCTTGAGGAGAATTCCCCGGCTCGGAACAAAGGAGATTTTCGAGGAACTCGAAGAAGACGACCAGAAAGAGGAAGCCACAGCCATCGAAATCCGCACGGAAGCACCCACTGGATTGTATCTTCCGAATGGGAACAAGAAGTTGTGTCTCATCAACGGAAAAGAGGTACGTTACTTCGACCCTGCTACTGGTATTCCGTATGATAACAAAGACGGTTACCAGATTATTAAGTCGATTGAAAGTGGCAATATTCCTTGGCTCAGTCTAGGAAAAGACCAGAACACTTATGGAGAGGTGGAGATCTACCTTAACAAGAGAGAAGGTGCAAAGCATGCCAAGGGAGTGCCTGAAGGATTCGATGGATTTTAATGATCATAGATTGAATAATTTATTTGTAATCTTAGTTGTACGAGGAGCTGCCATATAGAAAATTACAAGGAAGGTGTATTTCAAATACAAGCAAGCGCAGAGTCTTCGGGATTCTGGATGAGCTATGTGTTGTGCTGCACATCCTTCTCATGAGCCAGGATCAAGTCACTCTGAAACTTCATAAGTTTTGTTCGAAGAACAGGAATGAGCATCTTCTTGATGTCTCCGGAGTAGTCTGAAGTCACGCTGAAGATATACTCATCTTCATCTTGGTCATGGAAGAACTCATCAAGAGTCACTGTTCCCAGCAAGTCTTTCTCCTCGTCCTTCTTGGAGCCATCGATGGAGAACAGGAGCTTCATGTCATAAATACACAAGACCTTGCCCTTTCTTTGAGTCACATCACAATCTCCCGAGACAATCTGACTCTCCTTCACCACGAACTTGAAGGTGTCGTTCTCGGAGGTGGTGTTCACGACATTTTCGTTCATGTAGTTCTTACTCCATGGAAGACAATTCTTGTCCACCCAATGCCTACAGTGTTAGTAAGACGTTCTCCACGAACAATGTTTTTTTTTTTAAGAAATATCATACCAGTTGTTAGGGTTGTGTACGACCATTTTTGATTCACTAGTTGCTGGAGTTCATCAACTGGAGTTTCCCACGAACGTTTATACGCACGAATTTCCAGCACCTTCTGTGCGTATGCCGCAGATAATGTGTCAGATTACATTGCTTCAGAGGGTCTATTATCAGCACAATAAAGGTTAAATAACCTAATTCTTTAATTTTCAATTTTTTTCACATGTGAATAAAAGAAGTACACTGATAATCCCTATCTTCGAAGAAGCCATAAGTACACGTCTTTTTACGCTGCCTCAAAATGTACAGTGAATGTTCCATTTTCATACATAGGTGCGCCTAGTTGTCTGGTATTTTCGAGCGCGTGTCAAATTATATGGGTCTATCTGGAAGGAACAAACAACAGGGAGCACGATCTTCATGTCGCAAAACATTGAGCTCAAAGACTTGAAGAATAAACCCTTCCTAGAAGCTCAGATAGAAATCGAGTCCCGCTTGCCGAAAAAGGCATACATCTATCTCCTTATCGAGCTCTTCCTTGGCTTTGAGATCCTTATTTCCTTCGATCGCATAGCTGATGCCTACCTGTTATTTGCACCTACGTTGTTGGGGGCGCTGTCAGCAGCCATAGCGCAATCCTTGAACCAAATCATCAAACGGAAACATTCTATCAGCAAACTTTTGAAGTTCATCACATGGGGCTCCATCAATGGGTGCTTCACCGCCATATGGTTTGACATCTTGACGCATCGAGTGGACAACACTGTAAGACAAGTGCTTCTCGACCAGACAATTGCTGCTCCTCTCTTTCAACTTAGTTTCGCTGTGCTTTCTGCTATCTGGGAGAACGATAGTATCTTTAGCATGACTTTCAGGTCGACATACATGAGGTCTTTACGATATAGCTACTGCTACTGGCCTTTCGTGGCCACATGTATGTTCACTATGGTAAGCCAGGATAAACAGTTTTTTTTCAATTGCTTCGCAAGCTTCGTATGGAACTTGATCTTGTGTAAGTTTAGTTAGGGTCTTTCAACTACTTTTATTTAAAACTAATGAATATGCAAATTATCGACATGCCAATGTACTCAACGACGCAACGCGCCCTTCAATGGGTCCGTTTTGTTCCCATTTCTTCTTTTATGGAATTTGGACACTTTGCGTTTCTTTAGCGAGACGTCTCCGAAGTTCTTCGTCGTGTTTGTACGGGCACCTGGTGGAAGAAGATAGTCTGGAACTCTCTTCAATTGTTCTTGGACCCGCGCTGGATGCAAGACTCTATCGTGCTTCAAGGATGCCAAGTCCTGGGGGTTCTCCTCAAAATATCTTTTCAACTTGTCACTGTTTATCAACTCATTTCTCAATTCAGCAATTCTTGCTTCTCTAATAGCAGAGGCCGTCACTGCTCTGAAAGCATCTTCTGCTCTGTACCGGAACCCATCGACTTGCTTCATGTCGAATTCGTAGACTTTTAATTCGAAGCCACTTTTTGCTTGTTGACTCTCGACCCTCTTTAAAACCTTCTCGTCTTTCTTTGGACCTCCCGATCCGGCAATCTTGTTTTTACCAAGCTCCTTCTTTGGAACAATAAACGATAAGGCCATGCCAGCCTTTCCTGCTCTTGCGGTTCTTCCTATTCTGTGGACGTATGCACGAGAGGTGGTGGGCATATCGAAATTAAGAACACATGCAACGTTACGGAAATCAACTCCTCTAGATACACCGTATTCTTTGTCTTTCTTGGACTTCTTTTCCTTCTTGGATTTCTTCAGCTTCTTCTTGTTGTCAACTTGCTCCGTCTCTGGAGCGTCTTCGGTCTTGACTTGGACGTTCGTTTCCTCCTCGGACTTGACCTCAACATTTTCTTCCTCGGCCTTAACTTCAGTGTTGTCTTCTTCGACTTTGACTTCTTCATCTTCTTGCTCACTTTCTTCTTCGCCATGCTCGAAAGTTGAGTCGTTCATGTCATCGGCTGCAATCAAGAGATTGTAGACATTTTTGTTGAACTCGTCCACGATGTGTATTCTGGAATTGACAGGCAACTCACTATTTAAAACACAGCAACGAATACCAAACTGCTCCAAGAATAATTTCAATCTGTAACCACGGTCAATGGTATTGACAAAGACCAACGACTTGCCTCGGATCAAGCCCAACTTGAAAATAACATAAGCAAGCAAGAACTTGTCAAACTCAGTAGTACGAGCATAGTATTGCACCAAGTTCTCTTTGGCCAAGTTCTCCTCATTAAGCTTCAACACAGCAGGTTTGGAGCAAAAGCGTGTCTTCAAGTCATCCAACTCATCACTGATTGTGGCAGACATCAAGTATGTTTGTAAGTTAGACTTGATGGGCAAATAGTCACCAAGCTGTGCCAAGTCATCCATGTAGCCATATGACAAAACAAGGTCGACTTCATCGATAACCAAGCTCTTAACCGTTTTCAAGTCGATCAAGTTGCTCTTGACATTCGCTTTCAATGTCAGAATCAACTTGGATGGGGTAGAGACAATGACATCGGGTCTTCCGGCAAGCAAGCTGTCTATCACAGACAGCGACACATCCGACGAAAGATTGAGCGAAGAAACTTTATGGTTGCAGTATATCAAGAGCTTTTCAACAAACTGAGTGACTTGGTTGGAAAGCTCTTTTGTAGGCACAAGAATGATGGCTTTAACACATTTTGCACCGGAGTTTTCTTCCAGCAAAATGTTCTGCAAAATAGGTAAGCAGTATGCAGCGGTTTTCCCGGACCCCGTGCTGGACTTGGCAATGATATCTCTCTTTTCGTCTAAGGCGAGGGGTAAAGCACTGGATTGGATTAAGGTGGGGTTTTTGAAACCCAAATGATCTATGGCCTGTAACAAGCGGGCATCAAGTCCAAAAGAATCCCACAGATTACCATCATCAACATACGCAGCAGCAGCAGCTTTTTCCATTGTGGCGGGTTGACAAGAAGGAAGCCTTTTCTTAGTCTGAGGAAAATTGGGAGATGCTCATCCGCAAATGTGCAGGACCACCACACCAGATGCGACTTCTCTTCGATTAGACAAGAGCCCATGTGAAGCGCACTATAATACGTGGTGGCCATAATCTGACGATGGATTATAGATGATGACTTGAATGTTAAGGAATGTGGCTATGTAAAAAAATCAGGGAAAATGTAATGATGTCGCAGAAAAGAAAAAGAGATCCTTGCTCGAATTAGTAATTGACAACAATCAAAGAGGCGATGGTATCTAATTTAATCTTTAAAAGTATATTTTGCTTGTTCAAAAAAGCATGGTGAAAACATCTTGGTAAATGGGCGTGTGGCGTAGTTGGTAGCGCGTCTCCCTTGCAAGGAGAAGGTCATTGGTTCGATTCCGATCTCGTCCACTTTTTTGCACTTTTCCCCAGCCTTAGAGACTAACCTCTCACAATTCTTTGTGCGTTATATATTTTTTACCTTCATGCTTAAAATCCTCCCTTGTGCTTATTGATCTTATATATTCCTAGTGATTATTTCTCCTTCTCCACGGCCTCGTTTGATGATAGATGCTCTAGTATCGCATCAGGCGGAAGATCAGTAGCTGCGCCCTCGCTAACTTTAGATGGAAACTTGGTGGGCATAGTTCTATTAGTGGTATCATTCAGGCCCTTTCTAAACATTCGGAGCGACAGAACAGATGGACGTCGAAGCCCCGAGACATCCAAATCCTGGGCCTCAATGTCTTTCTTGGACTGAGGCCGACTTAGACTGCGGATAAGCTGGTCACCGATAAAAGTGGCCGATCTTCGATCGTCGGGGCCAGTGTAAATGTTTGAATTGGAAGATTCGCTGTCCAGCGGTTGTATCGTACCTGACGCTATCGACTGCTCTCTTTGGCCGGCCCTGCCCATGCCATAAACGGGAAAGACATTGGACGGCGACTTGTAAAGATGAGGCTTTCTCCTGCTGGGCATGCTTCTCAAGCTTAGAGCCCGGTTATCTCTGAAGTTGCCAGCAGCTACTTCGTGTAGCTTCGAAGCGGATTCTAGAGATGAATGCGTCGACTCGTCATCTTCAGCCACATCATCGGCATCATCAGAAACGGGATCTTCCTCCACTCCACGAACAACTCTGGAGTCCTGGTTAAGTTCTGGTTGCTGGTCTCTCATGTCGTACCGAGGCAAGCCCAATTTCTTGCGGTCCTTTTCAACAACGAAAATGTGCAAGTACCATGGAATAACTAAAGCAAAAAAAGATCCCCCAATTATATTACCCAAAGCACCCGGGAGAAACACCTTCCAAGCCACCTGAGCCACGGAGGTATGCGCACCGTTGATCAACCCAATCACAACCAAGAACATGTCTGCCACGGAATGGGTGAAGCCCAAAGCAACAAACGTGAAGATGGGCAAAATCATCATTATCAATTTGACGTGGATAGGCTTGGCCATGAGTTGAAGATAGATGGCCAAACACACAAAGAAATTGCCTGCCATGCCTTTCAATAGTGTTTCGTGGAATTTGCATTCCACTTTCGCCATGAGAACATCTCTGGAACCAGCTATCCACAACTCCAGAGACGTAACCGTAGAGTAATGACAAATAATATAACACACAAAAATGGTCCCCACCAAATTAAGCCACCAGCTGACTATCCACGAGATGAGGAGGTCCACGATGGAAATAGCACCTCGCGCTAGGCCCACTGCAAAAAACAACACGTTGGAGTTGAACAAGTCCACACCCATAAGAACAACGTAGAACAACCCGATTGGGTATAACAATCCCTGGAGCAAATGGATGATTCCAGAATTGTTGGCCATGAGCCCCGGGCACTCGGCCTGGACCATAACATGAAGCATTCCACCAGAGGTGAAGAGCAAACCACCCATAAATGAGTTGACCATCAAAGTATCTAGCGGCTGCCGGGCTTTCTTCATGGAGGTAGCAACCACAGCTAGCGCAGTTTCATATGACGTAAGGTAAGTAGCGTCATCTCTCATTGCCTTGTGGAGTTCCGAGACGAAAGAATAGATGGGCCCAAAAGATAAATGGCTTGATAAGACGGTGCTCGCGGCAGGTTCCACACAGGATACGTGGATGCGGTGCGTGTAAGCAAATCTCTCGGGCTAAAGGGTAAAAAGGCGCGGAAGAGGCTTTAGGAAAACAAGGTCGAGTTGCGGAAATCAAATACCTCGTCTGGGTTCTCCAGAGCGCGCGAGGCCAAGGACTCCGGATTCGTCGGGTTTTTTATCTCTACTGGGACACTCTCCTGCAGGGCGGCTTTTGGGACCTGGCCGTTAGCCTCTAAGGCCGGAACTGTTGTTCCCGAGCTCTTGTCTTGTAGGTGCGAATGCGATGGTTTGCAGCCCTCATACTCTAAGGCCGGATCATTCGGTTTAGAGCTAACATCCGAATTCAGATCCATTGGCTTCGGATCCGAATCTGTCAGAGCCTTTGGGGTACGAGACCGTTTTGCTGCCTTCGCCAAATCTCGAAATTGATCGCTGTATTTGTCGAGCCACGCGTGCACCGGAAAGTCCTTATGAATGAGAGACTTGAGTGAGAGCTGGTCGCCGAAAATGGTATTTGCAGCCGGAGGCAAAGAAAAAGCCTGGTGACTTTTTTCCCATTGGTTGAGTTTCTGGCGCAACTGCACGTCAGATATGGGGTGGTTGGAATCGAGGTTCGAGTTGTGGAGAAGGTAGTAGTGGTTGTATCGGAGCTCTAGCTGGGGCCGCGTGCCCAGCGTGGCAAGCTTGAGCGCAGCCAATTTCTCCTTGACTTTGGAGGTGGAGAGAGATGAAAAGTCCACTTTGGGGAGCCTCTTCTTGTCACTTTGGTGCTTATGGCTTTCCGAGAAGTAGAAGTGCTCATGGTCCACATTGCTCAGTGGCTTGGCCTGCTTCTGACGGAAGAACAGAGAAACGTCGTTGGCCTTGCGTTTAGTCAGTGGCGATTTTGTTATCTTGGGATCCGGCCTTCCAGTTAGACAGCAGTCAAGATGAACATCCTGTAAATGCGTTTGCTCCATCCTCACATTACACACTGGGCAAAGGACTAGGCCTGGAACACTGGATTCGGGCTGCGGCGTATCTAGTCCACTAGAGCTTTTCACAACTGGTTTCTCCACATCACTTTCTGCATCGTTGATCTCAATCACTTCAACATTCGGATCAAGTTTTCTTTTATCACTTTCCTCATGGCCACTCAGTTTCACTTCATGACTACTCATCTCTTTCTGCAGCTCCTTATTAAGAGCCCCGATGAGTTCTTCTCGGAGAGACTGGTAGCATAAAACGATTTCCTCAAGCAAAATGTTCCGTTTCAAGTTGCTTTCAAAGAGCTCCGCCTTGCAGAGCGGACAGTAGTTGACACTTAACAAGTGCTGTCGTATGCACTGCGAACAGAAGGTATGGTTGCAAGACGTATTTACTGGCGCCCGGAGGTAGTCTTTGCATATAAGACACCTCTGGAGCGAATCTAGCAGGGAAAGCTTGGGGAGTCTGGTATTTTTCCAGTCGGAAGGCTCGAAACTGGACATGCTGAGTAGGACGTGGTAGGAAGTAGAGGTAAGACTGATGAGTGGAGGCGCGAATTGCTGACGCGCGATGTGCAGCCTGATTTTGGCCCTGTCTAAAAAAAGGGCCGCGAAAGCTGCAAGCTACTGCTCCAGGCACTACTGCTCCAATCTCAATATGGTCCAAGCTAATTACTGCTGCCATTTATATACTATACCAATCTATTGGGTGGCTCACTATAATTCGTCATGTGGGACGGCATCTTCGGTAGACTTGATTTCGTTTGCTCCATCGGATACCTTGGCTTGTTCCACATGTGCTTTTTCCACGCTTTCCTCTTCAGGACTTGAGCCTTGAGCTTCAGCAGGGACCTCTTTGATATCAGGAACCTCTTTAATATCAGGGATCTCTTTAATATCAGGAGCCTCTTGGACAATGTCAGAAGCCACCTCTTCAATATCAGAAGGCTCATTCTTTTGGTCAATATTTTCAGGTGCAACCTCTTGTTTAATATCTTCAGCTGGCTTGTCTTCTTGGACAACTTCCACCTGTTCCTGGTCATCTTCCTGTATCTGTTCAGGAGCAGCAACTTCAATCTCTACTTCGGGCTTAGAAACTACCTCTATCAGTTCCACGTCCACATCCTCTGAAGATGGAACAACTGATTCGACTGGGTTTTCAGCGTCACTGATCGTGTCAATGACTTCGGGGGAATCTTGCGTAGCCGTTTCCAAGACCTCAGGCGTCTCTTCAATTGGCGAGGGAACATCCTCAGGCGAGACATCGCTGGGTGCTGAATCTTGTACAGATGCAGACAAATCGGAGTCCTCCAAAACAGTATTCAATGGAATTTCCTGTAAGTTCTTGGGGGTTTCAACATCAGACGAAGGCAATGCACTAGTTATTGAATCAACAGTTTCGATGCCTGGTTGAGTAGTTTGATTGGGTTCGCTCGTAGAGTCTGAGGCGGGTTCTTGGACTTCAGGGGAAGGCTTGATATCGACTTGTTCCTGGAACTGAATTTGTTCTTTTGGTTCTTGTTCAGTCAAGTTGAGACTTGGCTCTCCAGGGCTCAAGATTCGGTCCTCAATGATCACCTCGGGAATACTTTCCTCGATAATTTCGGGAATGTCTTCCTCAATGACGGCTTCAGAGATAATTTCCTCAATTTCAGGCACGGTTTCCTGTTCAGAGACGTTTTCCTCAACTTCTCCAGAGATGTTCTTGTCCTCAACAATTTCTCCAGAGACGGTATCGTCCTGGGATGCAATTGGAGTGTCTTGAATGGCAGAATCATCAACAGTCTCATTCAAGAGTGTCTCTTGCTCTGATGAAGAGTCAAGATCATCTGGAGAGACAACAGTTGAAGACTGTGCCGCGTCAGATGCAATAGATTCCGAGTCTGAAGACTTTGAAATCTCTTCTGCTACAGACGGCAAAGATTCTGCTAATGGAACTTCCGATTCTGGCTCGACAGATGAACCTTCAGCAATTGCAGAAGGTGCAATCTCAGAGATGATGGACTCAGCAGATGGAGCTGCTTCAGAAGCCACGGATGCGACAGACAGTGGAACTTCGGGAACAACAGATTCAACAATTGGGGCAACTTTGGAAGCGACATATTCAGCAGAGGGAGAAACTTCGAAAATGATAGATTCAACAGATGGATAAGCCTCAGAAATTACAGACTCAACAGATGAAGAGGCCTCGGAGATGACAGATTCAGCAGATGACGAGGCCTTGGATATAAAAGAGTCCACAGGAGAGTTCTCGGAAATGACGGATTGAGCGAATGAAGAGGCCCCAGGAACGACTGATTCTACCACTGGCGGAACTTCTGAAGCGACGGAGCTTAAAGCAGATGAAGCCTTGGAAAGGATGGAAGGATCAGATTCCCTACCAGACTGAGGAAGCTCCTTCAGATCAACAGAAGCAGCTGGTGTCTCAACTTGAACAGCGGGTGTAGCTTCATTGTTTGAATCTGTATCCACACCTGCCGAAGATTTTTTCACACCATCAATGTCTCCAGTAGACTGTTCATCGACAGTTGACGCAGTGGTGGTTTTTTCTGCATTCTCAGTCCAGTCCGTTGTAAGAATGCTTGGGGGCAGGTCCTCTTTCTTGGCGAGTTTTTCCTTCAAAAGGTCAAAGCCCTCGAGTCCCTTATCCTTTGCAACACCATAGGCAATTTTTCCGTACTTTTGGGCATGTTGATAGTACTCAGCACCATACTTGCGAGAGAGGTCAAGGCCAATTTTCGCGTAGTGACGGCTGAGAGTCAAAGCATCTCCACCATATATCCTTGACAATTCAATGATCTCATCAAGATCACCCTTTTCATGTGCCTTTTGTATATAAATGGAAAGAAGTCCCACGAAAATCGTGAGGGAGGCGTATTTGAATAGCGTACCGATGAAAGATAAGAACCCACCAGAGGAAGATGGGACTTGAAGCACGTTCAAAGAATTGGCCGCACTACCTGTAGCCAACTTCTTACCGTTTGGAGAGAAGCTTAAACACGTGACGGCAAAAGCATGCAATTTGGTGTAACATTTGACCAACTTCAAGTCGGAGAGCCTGAGAAGCGAGATGGAGAAGTCGTTTCCAGCAACAGCAACAAGTCCAGCAGTGGAAGAAACATCAATGGCAACAATACCCTTGATTTTGCTAGAGATTAGTTTTTCTCTGGTGACTTTCTTGAGGTTGAGGTCGTACTCTATGATAGCGGAACCTTTGCCGTTTTTCTTGGCCGCAGTGACAAGCACCTTGGAGGAATTGACGTAGCGGATTTTCGAGAAAAAGTACTTCTGCAAAACACTCGCCGATTTCTTATCTGCGGATAAGGACGAAGCGATCAAGTTTCCAGAGTGGGTGGAAATAGTCTCAATGTACGACGCCGTCACATATGTGAGGGTTTGGCCACCATCTTCTGGATTAATGTGGAAATCCTTGATTTCCGAGGGCGACGAGGGCTTGAATCTCAAGTTTAACTCCAAGGAGTCGGGGTTGAAAATGAAGATTTCCGAGGGGATTCTCGAAGTCATCAAGCCACCCACGGAAGAATCCCGGGCCGTTTGCACAATCTTGGGGTATTCACCAATCGATTCGGTCAGCAAGTTGTCGTCAAACTGCACGGCATCCAGAAACTCCAAATGCTCCTCGTCATTGTAGACGTATTTTCTCAAGTTGTTGTTGATGCTCATAGACTTGATCAAGTCCGTGGACTGATTGCAACCCACAAAGATGCTGTACTTGATGTTATCATCCGAAGGGCTTTTCCCATAGTCAATGCACATGGGGGAGTCTTCGTTGGAGGGCAAGGTGATTTCTCTGAACTTCTGCAATCTTCTGTTCTTGTCCGAAACATTGAAACTGCACCTTGTGGCGGTGATTTTGTTAGGAATGCCGTTTTTGCCTTCGCCGCCGCCTCCGCATGCCAACACGGTGTTGTTGTTGACAAAACAAAGCCCATAAACAGGGAAACCCAAGTCGATCTCGACGCTGTTTTTGCTGGACATGGGCTGCTGGGTGTCTGAGTGGTGAGTAATGCGATGTTAACAACAAACGTCTTGCGACGCAGCGAAACCCGTACCACCTGACCAGACACTACACATTTAATTCTGCCACGCCAAGAGAGAGAGATTCCATGCTCGGGGAGGTTCAAAAAAAGAGAAGTCCGAAATAAGATAAAAAAATCCCGATTTCGATTTCAATGCCTGGATCTTTGGGATGTGGGGTGGCCTACCTCAACGCACGTGACGTGTTTAGAATCTCACACGTACAGGACATTTCGATTGTCTCACACACACTTGAGACAGCTGACTATGGTGGAGCTTTTGGGCAGAGTGCTCTCCATTCTGTCCCACGTGACGCATGGGTACGTGGGCAACCGTGCCACCGTGTTCCCTCTTCAATTCTTTGGCTGGGACGTGGACGAGATCTACACCACCAATTTCCTGAACCACCCTGGCTACGGCAGGTTGAAGAGAGCTGCCACCAGTGCCGAATTGGTCAAGGACTTGTTTGAAGGGTTGGACAATATTCTGAGTCCCGGAGACAGCTACGATATGATTTTAGTGGGATACTGCCCTAGCGCCGAGATCATGGCTTTAGTTTACGATAGAGTCGAGCTTCTAGCGGAGACAAGAAATGGGGACAAGAGCCCTGTGCTCATAGTTGATCCAGTCCTTGGCGATAATGGCAATTTATATGTGCCTCTGGAAATTGTGGATGTTCATGCGAAATATCTTCTTGGCAAAGCCCAACTCACTACTCCTAACCAGTTTGAATTGGAGGTGTTGACGGGAATAACCGTGAGTAGCCGAGAAACAGCGTACCTCGCATTGAATGCATTCTGGGAAAAGTACCACGTTCCGAATGTGGTGATTCTGTCTGCACTCATAGATGGTGCCATGTACAGTGTGGGGTATGTTTCAGGTGCAGAGCCTGAAACGTTCTTTATTCCTATTCGCCAGATCGACTGCAAATTCAGTGGCTGTGGAGACGTCTTCACTGCACTCTTGGCACATGCGTTCAGTGCGAACCAATGCCTTCTTTCGGCCCACTTGTTGCAGAAGGTGGTGGACCAGGTGCACGGAATTCTCACGATTTCGTATGAATGTGAAAAAGAACGTCTTGGCTCCGAACCCTCTGTGGTTCGGGACATCAAGCTAATCCAGCTGAGCTGCGTGTTGGCCGATTAAGCATTCAGTTCTATCTCGACTCAGTAGTTATCGAGTAACCACCTTTCCTATTTATTCATAGACGATATCATATAGATACGACACCCATATAACTTTTTGGATGCGTCCACAGTAATTATAACCTCTATATTAGTTTCAAATAGTCATTAGTAGTCATAAACAGTTTTAAATAGTCATTAGTAGTCATAAGCACTTTCGTATGTGTCTAGTAGGTAGTACTGTAGTTTTGGAATATAGTAAGTTCCAGTATGGTACCCTAGTAGTAGTGATATAAGGATGTACTGGTGTCAAGAGACATCCTATCTTTTCCTACATTTATAAATAACTCCTTAGCCGAACTCGCATTCTTGCCGTTGCATTCTCTGACTGGCCGAAGTGTCCTTATCTTAGTAATAACAGTGATGTGTTTCATGAAGTACAAGTGAAATGGTTATTTAAGACACCTCTAAAAACTACTAATAACATTAGAAGTACAAAAATAATACTATAGTCCCAATAGTGATAGTGCTAATGACATAGTATTTATAATAGTGCTAATGATAGTGCTTGTTGGTGGACAGATTGAGTGCGTATCGATATTAGCTTGGTGAGCGACTTGGAGAAATGCGAACCGACTTGAATTCCTACAGGCTAAACCCATGACAAACCTATGCGTCGCAGCCACCCACTCAGCCGCATTGTTAATGTCGGTCAGTCCATGCGCCACACTTACCCCTAAACTGCTGCACAGATTTTAAACTTTGACTGTTCAGAATGAAAAGAAAGAGTTGGTCTGTATGGCTATAAGAAGTCAAAGAAAGATTTTGATTTGCTCTTTACTTATTCATCAACTCACACTTAACCAGATCTCCTAGAACTACACTACATCCTACATATTTGGCATTGGAACAATTACACTGGGACATTCAATACTAAAAGATCCTACAAAAGTCTAGAACATGAATTTGAAAATGCCTAACACCATAAGGTTTTGGATTGTAGATAGTATACAGTAGGTAGTAGGTAGTAGGCAGTAGGACCGGAACTAGGACTAGATACTGAATGTGGATCTTCTTTTAGCGGTCTGGTATTATTAGCAAAAATCATACATCAAGATTTTCCAAAGATCTACGGTATTTCTGTTTTTGGAAGACATTCTCAAAAAATTACTTGATTTGATCTACCGGGTTAGTGCTGGTTCCATGGTAGTGCTAGTATTGAACAATGTGCGAGTCTTAATGACTATTCCTCAAATTACTGTGTGTCTGGCTGGACACCTACGAATCCAGGCACCAACGAATTTTTTTATCAATTCAAAGTTTCCTTTAAATTTAATATATATACTATATGAAGGAAACCAGATTTACGCCCCCTTAAATAGATCCTAGTTTCCCTTCCTAATATTACCATGGACTTAGTATGCTCATATCAGAGATATAAGAGTATCTGGAGCTGCGGGTCGCACTAGAAAAGTCTTGAGTACACCATGACATAGATTACACTCGGGAACCTAAAATGGATCCCACACAGTAATTGACAATACGTGAATACCACAAAATCTTATAATCTTATAATAGTATCACTCAATGTACAGTATAAAAGCCACCTCCAAAAAATTTACAAATGATCTTCAATCTGTAGAGTACATTCTATAGTGTTACATTTTGGAGTGGAGTCTAAAGAGTGACCTGCGATTATCTATAGTCACTGCGCGACCCATGCGCCGCGATAAGATGGATCCTACACCCCACAGAACAATCTTCTCCTTACCATGAACTCGGAGAAAGTACCCCGAGAAGCCCATCCATCTTGGCGCTCCAGACGCTACTACGTTTTGTGGCTCTTAACCCCTTGCTTATTTATTCTGTTGCTCTTGCTAGGGCACTCGCATCCGCCTACTCCGAAGCACCCCTATCAACCCCATGAACGCCACACAGAGCCCCTATCGCTGGACTTCCAAATCAAGCACATATTCCACCATGGTGCTGGTAAGAACCACCGGCTACATCGCCGACTCGACGTGACCCCTCAATTCATAGCCGAAACCGAAAAGATGATGAGTGAGCAAGCAGAGCTCTATGGGCATGACCAAGAGGCCGAGTTGCACGTGGAAGACTTTCCTAAATCAAGGAGGGGGCAGAACCCATGGTCTACTTCTATAAAAATCAAGGATGGGGCTGCAAAAAGCAAAGTGGTTCGACTCAAGGAGCGCCACACTCCACATTTCTTGGACTCGTACCTCGAGTACGCCATGAAGGTCAAGGGAAACCCCTCGATCTTGAATAAAATCAATTTAGAATGGGAGCCCGAAACAGAGGTCAGGGTCCCTGACATAGAGGATAAGGATACCGTGGTTTCCTTGGCAACTATTTCTTCCAATGCATATGTGAAGATGCCTCAGAATGAAAAGGAAAAGAAGAACCTGGACTGGATGGACGTGGGTGACCCTTGGGAACCTGACACCGATCATCTGGATATCAATTTCGGATGGCTCGACAATGGGCTCCGAGGTCACGTGTTTGTTAGCAATGATTCCAAGACAGTGGTGATTGGAATCAAAGGCACCTCGGGCGCTTTTTTGCCCGGAGGAGGCTCCGATGATACAGCCGGGAACGACAAGACAAACGACAACTTGCTTTTTCTGTGCTGCTGTGCCAGAGTCGGTTATACTTGGACTACCGTCTGTGATTGCTACGAAAAGACCTATACCTGCAACCAAGACTGTTTGGAAAGAGAGCTACTTCGACAAGACCGGTATTACCAGGCTGCTCTAGACATCTACCGAAACGTGACCAAGCTCTACCCTCCCGAAAAAACAGATATCTGGGTTACGGGCCATTCCCTCGGTGGAGCACTTGCTTCGCTTGTAGGACGGACATACGGCCTACCGGTAGTTGCGTTTGAAGCACCGGGCGAGCAATTGGCTACACAGCGTTTGCATCTCCCCAAGCCTCCAGGAATCCCTAAATTCATGGAACACGTCTGGCATTTTGGCAATACTGCGGACCCCATTTTCATGGGTCTGTGCAATGGGGCCTCATCTTCGTGCTCCATAGCAGGTTACGCCATGGAAACGGCATGTCATACTGGCAAGCTTTGCGTGTATGATGTTGTCACTGATAAAGGGTGGCACGTCAATTTAATGAATCATCGGATCCACACGGTCATCGATGATATCATTTTGGCATACAACGAGACAGCCAAGTGCGTGGATCAGCCGCACTGTAGAGATTGCTTTAATTGGAGATACACTAGCCATGATGAGAACGAGCCGGATGAACCCAAATTTCCAAATCCTTTCAAGCCGAAGCCATCAAAGAGTGCAGGAGGGCCCACGGAAACCACTTCGATTGGTACATCCACAAGTACCTCGACGGATCCAGCCAAAAAGTGTTTGGAGCGAACCTGGTACGGCTGGTGCACCAAGTGGGGAGACGATGAAGATGAGTAAGTGGCTGAAGAATTGCCAAAAATACAGAGAAGCAAAGAATGGGCCTAAGAAATTAGAAGTGGGGAATACAGATAAGTTTTACAGAGAAATGGGGAACACAGAAATTGACCCCAGGAATTCAGCACAAATTCACAAGTGACATTCTTCATCTCATATTGCTCACGAGTGGCTGCAAGCGATGTTGCGCATCACATGATTCAAGAATGATGCTGCATCTGAGGAAACTTCTCATGCATTGCACCGGGCAAGCACTTACGTAATAAGGCAGCACCGCCGCTCCCGAGGAACAGAATGCACCATGGGAGAAACTCCAAACACATGGAGAAAGTTGCAAAATTAATAAGAGAAGGGATTATCCATGGCAGCAAACCGCATTGTTTCTGACACAATGGCAAGTTTAAAGGCATAGGTATAGCCTAAAGAAAAGCGATCCTTGAAACGCCTCGGCAACAATATTTCGTTTCACCGCAACTATTATGGTCCTCGTTCTTGCCAGGGAAAAGAGCGTGTATACACAACCCGCAAGTGGGCTGCCCAATTAGGCCAAGTGGGCTACATGTAGAGAATGAGGGAACAAAAATGGAAGTAAAAAAAATAGCCGGCCTGCACAGTGCGAGCAACAAAAACATAACCTAGAACCGTCGGGAGGCTCCAAGCCCCCTCCAGCCAAAGGCAGGCAAGCACTACACACCCCAAACCCCCTAATATAGACCTAACAAAATAAAGGAAAATACTCAGATCCTCAGAAAACCTCCACAAAGCAATCCGGCGCCGTTTGTTGCTCGAGCAACCAAGAAATGCGTGCTCAAGACAACAGTGAGCATTCGGGGCGGTGTGCAGTCCCGTACTGATGCTAGTCATTCCGAAATTAGCGAGGCTAATACTGCAACAGTTTAAAAATTCTAAAACATCTTCGAAAAAACTCCCCTCACATTTTTTCTTCACTGCATCCTTGTCCGAACTTTGAAACACCCGTGTATCCTTGTTTGCAATTAGTTTCCAGTGCCTCACCCCTTTCCCATTACTTGAATTGACCAGTCCAAGTGTGCTTTAAGAAAAGTAATTCCATTACCCCCTAAAAAATGAAGGTCATTAACACGTTTTTAAACTTGTTGCTCCTTGCTGGAACAACTCTAATGTTGATTTTCATTGTGTTGTCCGGATCCACGTCCCACTTCCCTTTCAACCGTTTCTACTGGATTAGAGCTGATACCACCGGTATCACCAACGCTGCTGGCGAGTCCGCCTGGACTTTCTGGGGTGTATGCGACTACAGGGACTTCAATTCGTGTAGAGTTGGCCCAGCCTACCCTCTTTCCCCCGTTGACAACTTCGAAACCTCTACCAATGTTCCAGATGACTTTGTTAACAACAGAGACACCTTCTACTACTTGACCAGATTTGCGTTTGCTTTCTTTTTGATTGCTCTTGCTTTCACTGCTTTTGCTTTGATTGTCGACCTCTTGGGCTTCTGCTTCACTGTCATTGACAAGGTGGTCAATGCTTTGGTGGTGATTGCGCTCTTGTTTGTTATGGGTGGTGCTGCCATGCAGACTGCTGCCAATGTGTTGGCCAGAAACGCCTTTAAGGATGACGGTAGAGATGCTCACATTGGTGTTAAGAACATGGCTCTTGCCTGGGCCTCTGTTGCTGCTATGCTTTTGGTGTTCTTCATCACTTGTGCTGCCAACATTGCCAGATCTTACAAGAAGCACATTCAGAATGTCAATGGTACCAGAGAGGAGCAAAACTACTACAACCACGATGGCGTGAACCAGGGCGCACCTTTGGGTGACGAGTCCTCTTTCACCAGAGCCGGTCCAGAGGAGAAGGCCGATAATGCTTCGGGAGGAATCCGGTTTTTCCGCATCAAGAGAAACCAGAAAACCTCTGACGAAGAAAGCGTTTAGATTGATGGCATAATTGGCCGGAAGGTGTCCCACTCGTCTAGCTTACTAATACCGCTGATTAAGTTCAGGTTGCCTAAATATGTAATACGAAACCTAATTAATATTCTGGAAACTACAATAGAAATTACCTACCAATAGGGAGGTGGACAGGGTTGTGCGGACAGACTAAGTAGAAAGACTTAGTGAAGAGACTTCCGCAAACTAAATGGAGAGAGACTAAGTGGACAGACTAAGTGTTCAGGACTAACTACACAGGACTAACTAGACAGGAAACATCAGGATTACTAGTCATTTGTTCTCGTTAAATCTGAAACATTAGGCGCAGTAATCAGAGGCTACTCTGAAACAGGAAATGATGGAAATGATGGAAATGATGAAAATGATGAAAATGAAGGAAATGATGGAATGACGGAAATTGGAGACTTAAATTAAGTTTGAAAGTAGTTACAAACCAAGCTTGAAACTGGATTCTGGAGAATGGCCCGGAAAGAATTGGCGCGATAGCAGCTAAGGCCCTAACAGTTCATGCGTGTGGTAGTCTCCTTCATATAGCACTGCCCCTATCCAGTAGGCAGAGCCCCAGAAACCGGAGCGACAGGATATGTGCCAAACACAGCGACAGGTCCAGTTTGCTCTGCTGCAACAGGAAAGAGAGCGTGCAAATACGGGCCCCCAGAAGCCTTGTTCTATAGGTGCATATCATTACATCATGAATTATTTGCCCTGATGCCAGCGTGCATGATGGAACCCTTCTGCGTCATGGTTGGGGACAGCAATGTAACCATCCTACGAAACCAACACTAACCCCTCGTAAATCTGTAACTGACATCACTTGCGCCCAAATTGTCCCACAAGAATCCTACATCTGCCCCACAACTTTCCCCTCCTCTTTGCTCCCTTTTTTTCCCGTCTCTACTGCCCCAAGTGGTGAGGATTTTTTTTCTTTTTGGGCTCTAAACTAAGCGCTCGATGCGCAGTGCGCCTGGTGAGTTCTATGTACAACTTGCTAATTATCTTTGGATAAGCACGGGGAAAACCTCGGCCGAGACTAATACATTCGCATTCGTTACTCCCCCAATTTGTCTAGATACCTCCTACACCTTTCCCAAGTGGCAGTCAGAATCCGGCCTGTTGCTGCTCTCCTGCTTTTAGATCCTCCCCTAAGCCTCGCCCACTCCTCACGTGCATCCATTCGACGTCTCGTTAATACCATTCTCCGCTAATACTTCCTCCTACCGGCCCACCCTCTCTTATCCACAAGTGCTTAAACTCAAGATGGAGAAATCCCAACATCGCCATCACTTCAAGAACATCTTCAAGAAGGATCCTTCAGATCTGGAGTCCTCGCTGTCCCACCTCAACCTTTCCAAACTTTTCCATAAGGACAAAGACCTGAGGGAACCTTCCCAACAGGGCCAAGAACATAAAAAAGAGCCCAAGATCCAGACAGATAAAGTAAAACGTGAAAAAGTGCTGTCGTTACCCAGTTCACCTATTAATGGGCCGTTATCCACTCTCAAGAGAAACGATACCAACCAGCCCCGAATCGACCCCCCACGGGGCCCCATTCGAAGAGCAGAAACTGCTGCAGGGCATTTCGACCAGAAAAACAGAAACTTGAGCACACGGAAACTTTCTCACCATGGAACACAAGATAAGATAGTATACAATCCGTATGGAGTGAATAAGAACGCTCTGAACCAGCTTGCTAAGAAGTCCACGCTGTTCTACCTTAAAGGAGGCCCTGACCAAGGAGGTCGTGTTGTGTCCATGCCTGTGGCTGACCCAAACGACTACCTCCCTGATGAATTACACGAGGACCACATCAATTTGCTAGAAGACTTTGAGTATGAGAACTTGGACAAGAAGATTGGGGATGGTGGAGCAGGCGATGTGCGCATCGTGACCTTGACGGCCAATAAAAAGAGACATTTCGCCTTGAAGAAGTTTGTTCTTTTCTCCAAGGAGACTGATGACGAATTCTACAAGCGGGCTGCCAAAGAGTACATTATCAGCCGGAAGCTTTCGGACCTGCGACACGTGGTGAAGACTGTGGCCCTTTTGAGGATCCAATCGCAGGCCAGTATGACCCGAGGCTGGGGGATGATCATGGAATTGTGCGCTGGTGGCGACCTCTTCAATATGATCATCAAGCCCGGCTGGAAACGAAACCCATTGAGTGAACGTTACTGCATCTTCAAACAGATAGCTTATGGCTTGAAGTTTTTGCATGAGCACGATATTGTTCATAAAGATTTGAAGCCGGAGAATATTCTCTTGGATGGAAGTGGTTTAGTCAAACTCTGTGACTTTGGTGTGAGTGAGTATGGCCATGAGGAGTATATGAATTTCGATAGTCCGGTCAAAACGTCTACTGCTTATGTGGGCTCGCCTCCTTACTCACCACCGGAGGTTATGTTGTTGAAGGAGTTGTCGCCTAGTGAGATTAAGAAACATGCTTATGATCCGTTTAAGATGGACTGCTGGGGATTGGGAATGCTTATGTTCTGCCTTGTGCATTCAGGTGTCCCTTTCCAACAATCCTGTACGAATGATGCCCAGTACAGAGACTACAAGTTCAGCCGTGATAGGTTTTGCTCAGACCACCCTTCGTTTAAGAACAATTCCGAATACTCCAAGGGCCCAGGCTCGGAGTTTAAATGGGCTGCGCAATTCCAATCTTCGGGTGCTGCCAGAGTGGCATGGAAGCTATGTGATCCTTCGGTGACTCAACGGTTGACGTTGCCCGAATTGTTCAATGATCCATGGTTCATTGGCTTGGAGATGTGCATCTACGAACACCCTGACCAAAAGGTCAACCCCATAGTGTTACAATCCGGGAGCTCGTCGTTCCTGAACTCACGTGCTCCATCACGGAAGAACACTATTAGTAATTTCCAGGCCGAAGAGCCAGAAGTTACGCATGCACCAATTAGAAGTATGTTGGACACCAGTGGTTCAGGAAAAGGAGAAGGCCAAGAAGATGACTCCTCTTCGATCAAATCGTCCTCGTCATTAAGCTACGAGCCACTTAAGATCGGATCGGATAGTGTGCATAAAATGCCAAATGAAGGGTCCCACCAACTGAATTCCTCAACAGGCTCGTTCCAAAGAGTCACGCTGATGCTCAATGTGGGAGCTGCTTCCGATCGGGGATCGCTTCCCCAAGTGAACGAGGTGGAGCCCGAACATAGAGTTTCCGCATCTTCTTCTTCTCTTGAGGTGGTGAAGGAAGACTCTAGCAATGCAGAGCAATCGACTCCGCAGACCGCACAATCTAAAGACGAGACAATCACACACCCCGACTTTGCCAAAGACGAACAGTTCCATGATTCCGATGACTTGAAGATCGGGTCTAATGGATGTTGTGAGTTGGGGTACAAGATCAAGAAGCATCACCACTTGGATACAAGCAATGCATACATAGGAGGCTCACTTGCCAGAAGATGATCAGCAAAGGAAGGTCATTGGATCAATAGCATGCAGACAAATAGAACTAATGAACAGGCATCTACGAGAGTGAATTACAAGAAGCGGACAATGATTATATGTATTTGATGGAGTAAACCCAGTATATTATGGCACATATACCTAAGCCTCCAAAGAAACTCTACCCTTAGGGTTGGTAACCTTAACACCGAGAGACTTGGCCTTAGCAATGATCTCCACTCTGTTCTTGGAGGACACGGCGTGGGCAATCTCAGCAGCGTGAGTCTTTTCGTGCATCAACAAGGCGTCCAAGTCCTTAACGTTTCTGACAACCACGACCTTGTGGCCAGATGGGATCATGTACTTAGTTCTCTTATCGGAACCGTAACCAATGTTTGGTTGTGGCATGGAGCCTCTGAATCTTCTTCTGACACATGAGTCGATACCCTTTTGCTTTCTCCAGTTCTGAGCAACTCTGTGGTATCTGTCAGAGTGATGTCTCTTGAACTTCTTGGTGTACTTCTTGACAATCTTTGGAGTAGCCACTGTATGTTAGTAATTATTCAAGCAAATGAAAATACCGATTGTCATGAACTTTGTTGAGGCATTTGACTGGCCACTGGTGAACAAAAATTAGCCATCAAGATGGACATCAAGATAGCCATTCGGACAGTCATGAAGACAGCAATGTGATCAACGATAATGTTGCCAATGATAACGGCACTTGCTGATGGCGAGTTACAATGCAACTCTTGATTTCACATACTCTTTAATGATTGTTGATAGGTATGAAGAAGGTCCGAATGAGATTGTAGAGGCTAAAAATTTTCGCGGATGCGAGTGGGAGCAGTGAGGATGCCTGTACAGAAGGGCGAGAAGAGTGCGCGAGGGCGCAAGCCCTGAACGGGTCACGTGCAACAATGCGAGACGACCCATTCCAATAAACGGGAATCACCAGAGTCATCCAGTGTTTTCATTAAACCACCTTGAAAATCAATCAGAAAAAGTGTCTATCTAGGGAAGGAGTTGGGATAAATACTATGCAATAGTAAAAAGTACATAGTCATTATTATTTTTACTTTGATTACTTAAAGCCTGGTGTATACAATCTAGGGTGCGGCATTATGGGCCGGGCATTAGGCTCACAGTGGCTCCGTTTAGTAAGAGTAGTAAAGTAGAAACAGCTCATAGGGGGAACTTGTTATGGTGGTTAATTTTCTGGAAGTCAAAAATTCTTATCTTCCATTTCCTTACGACGGATTCTATAACCTCTACTCATTGGTTTTTTTTTTTTTTTTGAAAAAAAACATATTTTATTTTGTGTGGATTTTAAAGGAACTGTGCACTTATGTAAAAACTCACAGACCAATTCCACACTCACCCCAGAAACCATGACCAGGTAATACACAATTCAATTAAAAATACAACCGTCAAATTATTTGTATTTCAATTTGTATCGTGTCAACAGCACAGTATGCAGTATGAGTTTACATTATAAATTTACAGTAAAAGTGTTGTGTATGAAATAACGTATAGGGTATGAAATATTGTAGTGTATGAATGTAGTGTATGGCATAGTGTGACAGTGTGGTCAAGTGAGTGACCAGTGCGAGCACTGGTTGGCTCTGCTGGGGTAATGCGAGCAGACAGCAATACTGCACTGGGCGGGGTTCGGTACATGACTAACGATAAGTGCAAATCACCAGAGCAAAATTGGAATGAAAAAACCAGTACAGTACAGTCTAGGTCTTAGAACACACACCTTCGCCCTATTAACCACCCCTCCATAAATATACAACCCCTCGAAAAAAGGCCTATTGAAATCAGTCATTGGGAGGGGCTATGTAGCGCGGCTCTCTTGCTGTTTAGATTGAGAGCAAAAACATCCATCGTTAAACGCATGCGCAGCTAGCCTGCATTTCATGTGGTCTCTAACTGTCTATATCCCTAAGACCCCATACACCCAAGAAAATAACAACCACTTAAAATAGCCCCGTTCACCGCAGCAGACCCGGTTCTTTGATATGAACCAATACTTCAAATATGCTGCTGTGGCTGTGGTGGCCTGGCGTATCGCCTGGCTACTAATATATTACCTCTCCGGCTTTTACATCAGCTATGTATCCATAAACAATGGCGTGCTGTTCAATGGCATCGCTTATCATGGCAAGGTACACATTCTGTTAAATTCCTTGCGCTTCAGACTCTGGGGAAACACCCGAAGAATAATATTTTCCAACCTATGCATCAATGTGCTACCGAGAGAGAACACTCAAAGGCCTAAACGGGCTTCTACGCCTTCGGAGGAGCCGCTCTCCATATATCCGAAGTCGTTTTTGCTCAAGCCGGTGGTCAAGCTTGTGCTCTACCTATTAAGATCCCTCGATGTGGAAATGAGGGATGTGAGTGTGTTTGCCTCCATGTACCAATTCAGCCTTGATTCAGTGCAAGTTGTTTTGGACTCGAAACATAAGGTCCGCTCCACCAATTCATATAACTTATCGTTGGTCAATTCGGTGACCAAGGCCAGCGTCCTGATCCTAGATTCCAAGGGCCCTTCGAAACCTCTTACCATTGGCTCATTATCGCTTCTGTTCAAGCTCTCAATTGATACCAAATCGGGCCGTTTATCCAACATCTCCACCCGTCTCCATGTGGACGATCTTGTCCTTAAGGCCTTCCTGGCTATACGACATGTTATCTTGCACAGCATAAAAGATGAATCGAAATCTGCTCCCCGCAACGACCACAAATCTACTCCACAACAATCACTAGAGTCCAAGATCGACGACTACATTCTACTCCACAACCGAGTGCTTCAATGCTTCAAGGAAATCTCGCTTAATGTGGCTAATTTTAATATTGAAGAAATCCCCATCTTCTCCCCCTCCAACAACTATACATTCAAAGAGTACTTTGCTCAAAAGTCCATCGACTCCTCCCTTTTCATGTGTGTGGAGTCCATATCAATCCACTTGGCGCGAGTTCTTAATACCTCGGCTGGTTATGAGGTGCTTTTTAACCATCCACGGGACTCGCCTTTCGAACTTACGGTCTCTACTTTGCTCTTGAAACTAGGCTATCGTGGAGATATTGGTTCGGGACAGGAGAAAAAACGCCAGGAGTTCCTCTCGATTCCGAGCTACAGTCTTACGTTCAAAACCAATATCATAGACCACTTGGTACACGGATATGGGCTCAAAAACTGTGTTCTAGAATTGTTCTCGTCTGGAAACAGTCCCATGTTCGATGCAGACGTACGGCTTCTAGCCCTTTTATGGTACAATTATTTGATTTTAAAGAAGCTTATGAGATTGAGAAACATAGAGAAAAACGAAAACTCTTGGGAGTCTCGGCCTTATGACGACAGTTCTGACAGCGAAAGTGATGGTGAGAACTCTACTGACTCGGAAGGAACTGCTTTTGAGCATTCTCACGAGCAACACATTTCTATGCAAATCGTCGATAAGGCCATGTCATTGCTCGAGGATTATTACCCTCGAATCGATATCAAGTTAACAATGGAGCAGCCCCGTGCTTTGCTCAGATTACACAACGAGAAGGACAACAAGATACAGATGCTCATGGTGTCCTACTCAATGATGGTCATGCATGTGTTGACAACGGAAGATCATGACTACGATTCCATGTGTCATTTCATGCATCCAAGTGTTACATTCAGCGAAAAGTCTTGTGAAGATACAAACCAAGTAGTCTTTACCGAGGAATTTTGTGGTTTGGGCGATGCTCACATAGACTTTCAGGTCTTGAAGTATTTGAAATTCCAAGCGGCAGTATCGTTAAGTGGAGCATTTATTAAGCTTGTGAAGCCTGATGTATTGAATGGTATCAATCTGATCATCACCACTGCCACCAGAGCTGCAACTGAGAACTTGAAGAGAGGTCGTTTGAACCGAAACTTGGATGCTCGCATATTGAGTGACCTCGCAAAGTATGGCCCCAAGAAGGTTTCTCCAACGACAACCTCCCATCCAGAAGACTTTATTTTTGCATCTCTTCCATCGTGGTTTATTTCTGCCGAATTCAAATTTGATGGCTTGACAGTCATGTTAGGTTCAACGTCACCATTGCTTCCTCCAAGCTATATCTACGAGCTTTCAAAGAGGAGTGTGGCCAAATTTACCGAGACTTCGAGTATTTTGACTTTCAAAATCGGTTTGTTCAAACTACTCATTGAAAACGTTGAAGACAAGGCATTGTTTGAAGGCTCTGATCTAAGCTCTTCCTCGACTACACTGGAAACCTTATCAGTCAGCAGTGTAAAGGATAGCTTTTGGGATATGTCCTTGCAAATAAGTGATACTTCTCTTAAAACACTGGATACAAGAAAAAAGGTGACTGTGCTTAACATTCCTGAGATGAAGTTTCAGCTCCGCTCGCAGAGCAAGGACTCCAAAAACGAATTGGTGTTTGATACAAACATAGACCAGCTCGACAACGTTTTGGACAGGCAAGTAGCATTCACTGCTATCGGGCTGTTCCATTTGATCATGGAGACTATAGTGAAACCAATCAAGAAGTTACAGAATAGTTTCAGAAGAGAAAGACAGATTTTACGGTCAAGCCAAAAAAAGACTTCTTCTTTCAAGGTCCAGGATTACCTAGTCATCAATTTTGATCTCAAGAGGGTGAACCTGGTCTTGTCTCTTTCGGAGGAGATCAAGATCCGCATGCAGAACTATGATTTGAAAGTGAGTTACGAGAAACAAATCGTCCAGGGCTCCAATCTCTTGACTCGAGTCAAGGTATCTTCACCCACGGTGCCTGGATATTGGGATAGAGTATTGATTGTGGATTCGGTTACCGTGAGATTTAACACCTCATCACCTGGTGAATCCATAATCATTGAAACGTCTGCCATCAGAATCTGCCAGCCACACAAATTTGTGGTGTACAAGTTGTTTGATAATCTCTCCGTCTTCATGAAAGTTATGAAACATCTTGTCAAGTGCCTTAAACAATCGGAAATGGACATCATCGTGAGACCTACCGAGTCCAAACCCATCGAACTTCCGCCTATTCGTTTGAAATCCAAGAAGATCACATTTGCTATTGAAGATGATCCTTTTGAAAGTGACCTCAATATGATTTACCAATTGGGACTCGTGGAACAGCGCAAACGGAATGAGCTTCAGGAATCTTTTGATGAAAAAGTCAAGTTGAACCACGATAAGTTCGACCAAGAAGAGATCGACGAGAAACAAGATGCACTCAACAAAGTGTTTGAAAGCCTGTGGATTCGTAAGGTCAAAGTTTACAAGCAAAAACTCCTGCGGGAATGTGATGATAACAAAATGTTCTTGTTTGGAGAAGAATCTAACCTTTCCAACCACGAGAATCGGCACGTGAATGCATACTCGATTTCAGCTCCTTTGCTTAGCGTGATCTTGAGTGGTGTGAACCTCCAATTGTCACAGCCCAAATTCCCACCTGACCAGCTCTCTCAGTTCATATACGATAATGGCCAGGGTGTTCCCAAAGACACTCGCTACAACTTGATGATCCCCATGTTTATGAATGTTACCATTGAGGAGTTGAGGATGCATTTGAGAGATTACCCATTACCATTATTTGAGCTTCCACATGCCGTTGACTCCAGTGGTAAGGGAAGAGCTCTCTTGATGAGCGGTCATTTGGTTCTAAGCGAAAACCTAGTGTTAGAGGACGAACATCTCCGGAAACTTCCAGTGCAACTCGTTGAAGTGACAGATGATCCAGAGTACCAACCCAACAAATTCGATAAGCTCATTATCGAAAAGTCCATGGCAACTCTCAAGATCTACACCGACATGGACGTTCTCTTTGACTCGCTGGGACCATCGAGATTTATTTGGGGCCAATCGTACCAGTTTGGAATCCAGCAAATCATGCTCAATGTGGACCAGTTCTCCAAGCCCCCAGTGGACCCTTCGTCCAAGCTAGGATTCTGGGACAAGCTCAGGTATGTTATGCATGGAAAGATGAACATACGTACAGGCAAACATGCAAGCATTGAAGTGGGTTTCAAGGGAGACAAAGACCCTTATAATATGTTTGGACATGCCAATGGATTTATTCTCAGCATGAAAGATTCAGTGGAGTGGAGAATTAATGAGTACGATAACTCACTCAAGTTCTTCGATATCCAGGCAGGAAGAATCTCTTGGTACATCCCCAACTACTTATCGTCACCTTTGGTATGCTGGACACGTCCGAGCTCCAAACCAACTTTCTTCCCCAATATGAATGAGGTGTTATCATCATGCCACGGGTACTATCTCAACGACGATGCACGAATCGATGATCTCTCCAAGCTTGGAGAAGTCTCAAGCATCTCTGAGAAAGAAGTTGTTCAATTGAGCGGAGGAGTCACTCTCAATGTTGGTTTCTTATTGCAACGAAAACAACCCGACTCAAATGAGATGTCTGAAGAAGGCAAGGCCCACTATGAGATTGAGTTATTCAACCCTAACTACACGAAGGAAGGCCACGACTCTTATGAGGGTTTCAGGACTGGACGGATACACATGGCTCTTTCTTTTGTTGCTCATACAGATGAAAGTTACAACACGATCCATTTGAGTCCTGGTGTGTTCAACCACTTTTTCGACTGGTGGTCCTTGTTCAAAGGTAACACCATGCTTCCTATCAGAAGAGGTTCTTTGTTTGGAGAGGTGAAGAACGCAGAAAAGTTCTCAGAGCATCTCTTTACCAACAAGTTTCTTTTCGATATAAAGAACCTCTTCATAAGTCACATCTACCGAAATGAGGACTTGGGGCTGGAGTCAGATGAATTGGAATGCATTGGGTTGAGAGCAAAGGTAGACGAGTTTGTCGTTGATTTGCATCAGAAAAAGGAGGAGGTCTTCGATACCAGTGATGACGCATCCCGTGGAAAAAAGGTCATGAAGATGATGTTCAACTTGGGACAAGTGGTGTTGACCAAGATAGATCTTCGGACTGTGCATGCCATTTTCCACCGAAACGTGTACACAGCTGTACGTCAAGACAAGGCAAGGGCTCTGAAGGATGCCTTCAAGATCTTTGACAAGAACACCACATGGCTTGACCTCGAAGATTTTGACGAAGCATTCTTCCCCTCCTCCGGATTTGTCTTGAAATCAGGAGAAATTCTTCCATTCTTATACTCGGAGAAATTCGCCTATCTACGGGATATCTCTGGTGACAGGTTTAACGAAGACCTCTCGGACGACCAAACACACGATTGTACTTTGTACAAGACCGACTACTACTCTTCCCAGATTGAAGTATACAAGCGCAGACTTGGAGATATCCGAAAACTCTCGAAATCGGATCCGAGTATCAGCAAACATAATGTGGAGGAGCGAGTCAGTACTTTGAAGAGCTTGATTGATAAGTTGAAGATGCAAAGAAGAAAAAGCATGCATAAGGGAAGCGTGACGTCGATGATGGCTGAACACAGGGAGAATTTCAATAACAGGTTTATTCTTGTTTCGATGTTTTTGAAGTGGAATGAGCCAGTTCGCAACCAGTTCATGAAGTACATCCATTTCGTGCAACGCAGCAGCAGCTACAAGAAGCTCATGTCGTTCGAGTTTATGAATATGCTTGAGAATATCATCGAAAAAGAGAAGAATGAAGAGGATGCCTCCACGCTCCGTTCAACCTTCAAAGATGCAGAGAACTCAGCAGAGGAGTTGAGGTCTCGGCTCAACAAGTTTGAGAGCTCGCAAGAGCGTATTGACAATTTCAACGATATTCTCAGGAAGGTTAAGGGAAACAATGTCATAAATGAAGACTATAAGATCGAGGTGATATCTCCTCAGATCCAATTGCAATCAGAACAGGCCAAGGATTCGGTTGTCATTATTACTGCGCCAGTATTGGAGTCGAAGATATTGTCTGTTAAGACTAATAAAGACTCGTCAATGCCGTCACAAGAGCTAGAGAAGAGGTACGGAGTGCTTCTTCACGATGCCAATGTTATGGTGGTAGAGAAACTGAGCATGAGAGCCAAACAAATCGCTCTTGAGAGAGAACCATACGGTACCAAAACAAAATGGCCTCCATTCCTTGGTATAGAGACATGCAAGAGCAGCAACCTAGCATTCGAGGAGGATGTGCTTGTCAACAGGATGTCGTTGATGTTGACATTTGACCAGGTCATGGCACTGATTTCCAAGCTAGAGCAGGTGGACGACGAAGAGGGAGAAAGCCCCAGCAACGAGTCTAAGGATTCTCGGACAGCCAACAGATTGAGAGTGGATGTTCCCCGTCTTGCTATCAACAGTACTTCCAAGCAGTATTTTGCACTTTACGTCACGGTGATATCACTTCTTCTATACAATGAGCCTTTGGCAGTGGAACTCAACGATCGGATTTCGAAACTTCGGTTTTCCAATGATTTCCAGGATATGCCTGCTCTTCACCACCGTTTGACAAGTCTCCACAAAATTGTGGGCATTTCGGGTGGTCTCTTGGACAACTACAACTTCCGGCAGGATGGATACTTGGACAACGAGGCCCTTAACGAATACTTGCTACTCACGCACACGAAAACATCATTATCGGATAAAATCATCCTCACACTCCAAACGCTCTTCTCAGGCGACTTGGTCACGACCTCGTCCGCCAGAGTGGTCCAGGACTGGAGGATTGCCGCAGACGAAATCGTTCTTCACATGTTGAACGATGACCGCAGTCCGATAATTGATTTGAAGATTGAACACGGTGTGTGCAAGAGAGTACTCAAAGATGACGGCTCCAACAATAACCGGATCGAAATAAAGAGCATCGAAGGTGTTACACTCTTGGAGAATGCTTTTTACAAGAAATTCTTGGAGCCTTTGAAGAAAACTAATGCTCATGACTTGATCACAGTGGACTGGTCCATGAACCGGTCGATTGGAGGAATCAAGATCATCGACAACTTCAACATAAGCCTGCTTCCTTTGAACTTGAGCATTGATGAGGAAACCGGATCTCTGTTGATGAAGTTTATTTTCCGGACCGATAACGAGATCAATGAGAGCCCCATCCTTAAGGTTTCCGAGACGGAATTCAAGGATAAGAATGACGATAAGAATACTGACAATGATGGCCGCACAGATACTGATTTGGATGTGGCCTCTCGTGGCCCACCAAGGAGCTTTGCTACATCGAGAGGAAATAAGAATCCTTCAAGCAAAGACTCTTATTCTTTTGCAAGTTCTGGAAATGACCTTGACCATGATAGGGATGTCACGGCGATGATTGACCGGTCCAAGAAGTACATCAGTATCTCGAAGCTTACGTCGCAGCTGTTTGAGATCATGATTTCTCTCCGCATGAAGACCGGCTCTAAACGGTTGCTCAACGTGTCTAATTTCCGCTTACAGCTCCCTGCCTGGGAGATCGAGACCAAGGTGTTGTCACTCTTGGACGTAGCGGACATCTTCAAGAAGACTGCCATCAGAGCATTGCTCCTGCACTCAGGCGGTCTTTTGAAGAACAAAGTGTCATCCAGAAAACAAAACTTGAAACGGTTTGAGCGCAGGTTCTCCTCCAAGAAGCTAGAAAAGCTGAAGGAGCCAGATGAGCCAAAACCAAGTGAGCCAAAACCAGAGGAAATGGCCAAGACTGCGAATAGATCAGTTGTGGTCTTTGAAGTTGCACCCGACCAAGCAGAAGGCTGTACGGTATCTACAAGCGAGAGTTATTCTCTGAGCAGGATTTCACCGACTCACAGATAGAGCAAATAATACATAGATTTAGAAATGACTAATGAAACATTTTGAAATACTTCCCTTCGCAGGAGACAGTATAACAGACTAACACACATGATTAAAGGAACCAGTACACGAATAACCGAACTTCAAAAAACAACCCATTTTTATATATGCTGCCTCTTCATATCTGTACCGTACATCTGCTTCTTCTTCCTCTTCTTCTTATACTCGTCCATTTCGGTCATGTCCTCACATCTACCAGAAGCAGTATCGCTTATGGCCAAGTCCGCAGTATTAAAGCCAGGAATGCCGTTGATGGAAGTCTTGTCGAATTTCAACGCCGATGCCAACAAGTTGCCGTCAAATTCCTGAATCACATCCGGCAAATTGCTTAGTTCGGGGTTGAGGATCTGGCCGTCCACAGGCTTGGGCGCCGGGATCTGGTGTTTCCCTGGGAGGTCCAGTATATGGTTTTTATACGACTTGCGTAGTTTGACCCCCTTGGAGCCATCGCTCTTGACTCGGCTGATGGAATTTGCAATGGGTTCTAGCTTATATAGAGCAAGTAGGTTATCTAGAGGAGATGGAGTGGGTGGGGTGTACACCGCTGGAGTTAGTCGTGAATCGGCCAGAAAAAATGCTGCTGGTAAAACATACCATCTTTATCAATTAGATAGAAGCCGTCTAGTGGGTTGGTGACTTCTTGTATATTGTCAGTCATGTTCCATTGAGGAGTATTCTCGAGTGTAATGAACGCGAGTCTGGCGCGCGACGATAATGCGTGCACCTTGTATGTAGTTTTTGGAACTCTGACAAGAAGCAGAAGTAGAATTAGATCTAGAAGTGGAACTAGAAGTAAACTACTCTACCATACATTTTAAAAAAATAATACTCTTATCGTCTAAATTATTTCATGTGTGTGTCAAGTTGGTCACTTCAGATAATTGTCTTTTGATTTCTTCACTCTATAACTTGTTTATAAATAAAAGGATGCCTAGTTGTAGACGTTTCCAAGTGAGATCGACTTCACCACAGTGTAGTCATCCACTCCATACAACGAACCCTCACGGCCAAATCCAGACTCCTTGATACCTCCAAAAGGCATGGCTGCATCAGTGAATATTCCCGTGTTTACACTCACCATTCCCACCTCCAAGGCCTCGGACACAGAGTATACGGTGTTCAAGCTTTCGGAGAAGACGTATGCCGACAATCCGTATGGGGTATCGTTGCACTCTGCAATGGCCTCTTCCTTCGTGTCGAACTTGATGATAGCAGCCAAAGGCCCGAATGTTTCTTCATGCACAACCTTCATGTCCTTGGTAACGTCTTTCAAAACGTACGGAGCGTAGAAATGCTTTCCAAGGTCCGGAAGTGGACCGCCTTTCACCACCACTTTGGCTCCTTTGGAAACTGCATCTGAAACATGGTCCTCGACCTTGTCAATGGCTTTAGTGTTGATCAAACATCCGTGGGTAACGCCCTTTTCGAAGCCATTACCGATCTTGAACTGCTTGACCCTTTCGGCGAATTTGGCCACGAATTTGTCGTAAATTCCGCTCTGGATGTATAATTTATTGGCACAAACACAGGTTTGGCCCAAAGACCGGAACTTGGTCGCTATGGCCTGCTCCACTGCATTGTCGAGCTTGGCATCGTCAAAAACAATCACCGGAGCATTACCTCCCAACTCCATAGACATCTTCTTGAGAGTCAGCGACGATTGCTTGTAGAGCAACTTTCCAACAGGCGTAGAGCCGGTAAAGGAAATTTTCTTAATCAAGGGAGACTCGCAGAATTTAAGACCGCATGCTGGAGTCGATTCCACGCTCACCAACACAACATTGAATACACCGGACGGAAAGCCAGCTTCGTTGGCCAAGTACGCAAGAGCCAAGGATGATAAGGGCGTCTGACCATCTGGCTTCAAGATACATGTGCATCCCGTAGCAAAGGCAGGCGCAGCTTTCCTTGCACCCATAGCAGAAGGGAAGTTGAAAGGGCACAATAATCCCACGGGACCCACCGGCTGCTTGTAGGTAATGATTTTGTTGTTATAATTTGCAGGCTGGATGGTGTGGCCGTAAATTCTTCTCGCCTCTTCAGCAAACCATTCAAAGTAAGAGGCTGCATACTTGACCTCACCAATAGCATCCGTCAAGCACTTGCCATTTTCCCAGGTAATAATAGCAGCCAAATCGTCCAAGTTCTCGAGCATAAGGTTGCACAAATTTCTCAACCACTTGGAACGGTCAACTGGGTTGGACGATTTGTAGGACTTAAACGCATCTGCTGTGATTTGGATAGCCTCATCGATCTCCTCGGGAGTCTGATCAGGAAGCTCGATAATCAATTCCTCAGTAGCAGGGTCAAAGACCTTAAAAGTCTTGGTGGACTTTGACTCGTACCATTCACCATTGATGAAAGGCTTGGCCTTAAAAAGGTTTGGGTTTTTTAATGTCACTGTCATGGTGCTGGGAAGTGAAGCTCCATAGAGGGCAGAAACCCAGATCTATATAGTGATGGAATTTCCCCGCGATTGTTAGCGGGTTTCCTGCCGGTACCTATAGTAGCGGCTTTGGCCTTGATAGCGCACAAGATAGCGCGCATTACGGCCAAGTGTGGCTCTACGCTACTCGGAAGCTGCTACTATTATTCTACAAGCTAGCAAGTGTATCGCAATGGTGTCAGAAAATTCAAAGGGAGATCAAATAAAATAAATAATAAAGCGGAGTACGGAGAATTCTAAAAAAAAAATGAACGAACAAAAAAAAAAAAAGATAGATATTGTAAATATGTCTATATAATTGGAGAGTACGAAAGGAGGGATAGGCGATCTGATGTGGATGTAAGAAAGTGTCATATTTGTCATAGATTGTAATAAACATGTACTAGTTTGCATTAGGTTTTAATGGAGCGTAATGTCTCGGGGTGGGAATGTCCCCGGGTGGGGATTGGTACGGCGTGAGATTTATCATCCAAATCTAATTCCACAGATCTATTCCACATATCTATTCCACAGATCTATTCCACATATCTATTCCACAGATCTATTTCCACAGATCTATTTCCACAGATCGATTCCATGGATTAGGACTGTTTGAATACTAGTCTAGTCTAAGTGTCAGCCAATGAATGTGCTTGGCCCTCTGCATTGCGCGCTGTACCTCAGCAGCCAGCCTGATGGCCTGATTACGTGCGCACATGCCTATCTAAACTAATCTGTCAAGCCAGCCTAGCCAGACTATAGTCACGAAATCACTAATAGGACAAGAAGAAAGTAAGAGTATTGTGTGAGATTAAATACAGAAGAATGGTTGGGTAGCGGAAATACAGTAAAACAAGAAAAAGAGGTTATGGCAAAGAAGGGTATGATGTTGTGTTAGGTGCAAGAAGAGAAAGAGAAAGATCAGTAAGGAAACAGTAAGGAACCAGCACCCAGCAAAGACCACAACCAATATAAAACATACAAAGTATAATACATATAAAGTTTAATACATATAAAAGATAATACATATAAAATATAATACTTTTAAAAGATAATACAAGATAGTAAATTGAGTGAAACAACTTACTAAAGAACCATGTGTAGGTTGTGAATGTCTATAGCTAGAAGCTGGAGTAGAGTATGGAGGAAATGGGTTAGACTCGTAATTGTCTATGCAGAGTCTAGAGTCTGGCCGGTGTTAGGGTCGCGTTTCAAGCAATCTCAGTTCCTCCAGTAGGGAGTGCGCATATCAAAGGGAGCGCGCGATCAAAACAACAAGGGCGCCCACTCTCCGTAAACCCTACCATCACAATGTTTTCCTTTAGAGCAGTCAATGCATTCGTCAACATCAGCAAAGCCAAGTCCTTAGGGACTTTCCAGCTTATGTCTCAAAGAACCATCAAGTCCAAGGTTTCTGGGTCTGAAGCGCAAATCAAGCAATTGAAGGCCAAGCTTCAAAAGGAGAAGAAGCGTTTGGCTGAATACAAAACCAAGCACAATGAGAAGACCAAGTCTTTGAAGCTCAAGCTGAAGTCCAGAAAGGCTAAGGAATCTGAAACCTCCAAGAAGGCTGCTGCTGCCGAGAAAAAGTTGATCAAGAAGGCTACCAAAGCATATAGAAACTTAAGCGCATTGAACTTCTTCGTCAAGGACAAATGCACCGCCACAAACACTCTTAAGGATGTCAATGCCCAATGGGCCAAGCTCTCAGAGAGCGAGAAGGCCGTGTACATTGAACGTGCCGAGAAGTATAACGAGGAGAATCGCAAGATCTGGACCGAGGGCCCAAAGAAGCCACCTACCTCTTACAGTCTCTTTGTCAAGAAGAACTGGAAAAATCTTGGTGACTTCAAGACTTCCTCCCAGGCTGTCTGCGATGCTTGGAAGGCATTGTCTGATGCCGAGAAGGATGCCTACAAGCCCGAGGCAAATGCTTTCACCAAGTTCAAGAAGGCCCACGACGCTTGGGTTGCCAACAGAGTGAAGCTCTACAAAGAGAAGACCAACAGATCGTAAGTCGCTGGTCAAGGCGCCAACGCCGAGGCTTCTACTCTAAGTAGGTTAAAAATTGTTCTCATTACTGATACATGTAGATTAATTGTAAGCTCAAGTCACCGGTGCTTGGGCATGTGCGCAGGTAACAGATGAGCTCAGGTCACCGTTGAGGTCTTTACCATTGAGCTCAGCATCTTCTATACTCTGTTTAACTTTCAACAATGCCTTCTTCAACAAGTCAGGCAATATGGGTTTGGACACAAAGTCCACCATTCCCACTTCAAGGCATCGTTGTCTCTCCTCACCAGCAACATTTGCAGTCAAGGCAATGATTTTGGGTAGAAACTTGTCTAGGCCACGTTGCGAAAGGGACTTCTTCAAATCAATGGTGGCCTGGATGCCGTCTTTCTTTGGCATTTGGATATCCATGAAAATCACGTCATACTTCTTTCCCTCGTTGAGTCGGGCCTCACATTTCTCCAACACCTCCACTCCGTCCTTGGCATGATCGGCCACGTAGCCTAGTTTCTTCAAGTGCTGCAGTGCAACCACCAAATTGACCATGTTGTCTTCAGCAATCAAGATACTGAGGTCGTTGACAATGGGTTTCTCTTTGGACAAATTTTTGGACAGGATGGTTTTGGACGACGTGGGCTGAAGTATGACAGGCGTGGTGGACTGGTCTAATAGGATTTTCTTCACCGACGACCTTTTAATGGGTGAGAAGAGAATGCTGCTGGGCTTCAATTTGTTCAACTCCGTATCTGAAACCATCAGCCCAAACCGGGTTAAGATATGGAGCCGCACATGTTTCCACTTGGGAAGAGTAAGGGCATGCTCACCGTCCTTGAGACATTCTCGGTCAACCACCAAGATATCCACGGGACCTTCGTAAGTTTCAAGAGACTCGGAATTCTCAAATGTGATGACGCTGGCATTGTAGTACTCAAAGACCTGCTTGAGTGCTTGCTTCTTCCACGTCTTCTTGGAAACAATGATAACATGCTGCGGTGGGAACACCTCTTTATCACGTTTGACTTCGGCCTCAAAGGGACACGTGAATACAAAGGTGGAGCCCGAGTTCTCTTGGCTGGTATAGGTGATTTTACCGTTCATGATCTCTGCCAATTTCTTGGAGATGGCCAAACCTAGACCCGAGCCTCCATACACTCTTCTGGACGAACCATCGACTTGGGTGAAAGCCCCAAATATTTTGGAGCTGGACTCTGTTGGAATTCCAATACCGGTATCTTCAACCGATATGGCAAATTCGTACCTCTTATCCTTCATGGGTGTTGCTTCGAGAGTCACCTTGACATGACCCACGGAGGTGAACTTGAGAGCATTGCCAACAAGATTAATGATGATCTGGCGGAATCTCGTAGCATCTCCATAAATGACTTCCACTTCAGGACAATTGTTGAAATATGCAAACTCCAAGTGTTCGGATTCCGTCTGCTCACTAGCGAACAGAATGGCACTCTCAATGGTATCGTTAATGGAGAAGGCTGCATTTTCAAGATTAAAGGACCCGTGCTCTATCTTGGTAAAGGCAAGGATTCCATCAATGATGTTGAGCGTAACCAAGGCCGAGTTTTTGATGGTTTCAACATACTCCCGTTGCACATTGTCCAAGT
Source organism: Metschnikowia lochheadii (assembly GCA_002370915.1). Taxonomy (NCBI): domain Eukaryota; kingdom Fungi; phylum Ascomycota; class Pichiomycetes; order Serinales; family Metschnikowiaceae; genus Metschnikowia; species Metschnikowia lochheadii. The sequence continues at coordinate 831 of NLAW01001620.1, read as the reverse complement.
CCGTATCTAGCAAGAAGATGGAACATGCGAATAAAGAGTTGAAGGGCGTTCTGATCTCGTGCGACATATTAGCAAGGAAACTGGCCTTCTCCTCCGTGGCATCCTCTGCTGCTCTCTTTGCCAATTCCATTTGCGTGTAAACTGCTGATTTCGTGAATGACACGGCTGCTTGCGAGCAAAGAAGTGAAAGAAGGTCAATGACCGCTGGGTCAATACTAAGAGCAGGTGCACTGCTTGTTTTGCCAAGCCCCCTATTCTCGAGGTATATTGCCCCGACCACTGTTGAGGTTTTTATGGGAACACAGAATCCTGTGTAGTTGGGATTGTCCACATAGTATGGGTCATCCGAGGCGGTACCTTCATTATGTGAATGCACTGTTTCTCCACTAATCAAGGACTGGATAATCAAACTAGCAGGAGCCAAGTCGGCACGTGTCAAAAGCGACTCATTGTCTAGCACATAGATACTATTGATGGTGCCAATGGCCTTGATGATTGGCTGAGGAGTCAGCATCTTGAGCACGACTACTCCATAGTCAACACCCATAAACATCAAGCTGCTCTCAAGTAACTTTTGAACAATCAAATCTATGGAAGAAGATTGAGCAATGAAGAGACAAAGCTTCAAGGTTTTGGTCCACTCGCCTTGAGAAGGAGGCTGGATTTTTTTGCGGGAGTAGAATTCTCGTTCGGCTTTAGAACTCATGATCAGTTCATCCGACCCATCAGTCATCCTTGAGTTCTTGGATCTGTTGTCACTGTCTGCCTGAGGAGCAGGGGAATCAGTGTAGAAGCAATCATCAAAGAAATTTTGCTGCACGGGACTTTGCT